>VOPJ01001904.1:0-17163 GCA_014673585.1 Semibalanus balanoides | reverse complement strand
GTGCGAATGGGCTAAAAGGTTCGTTAAATACACAGTAGGTTGACGGCTCGATGTCAGCCGGTTCACCTGCCGATTTATGCGTACAGATAGATCATGCGTACGGATAGATCTGCGCATTCAGTTTGCATGACGTATATTGATTTCCTCGTCTTATTTCCATTGTCAGTAGGTGCTCGTCTGCGGCCCGGAGCACGACATACATGAACAGTTGAACAGACACAGACATGTACATTTTCGTAGACAGGTGGGGAAGAGCTCGGCAATGGGCTTCGCAACAGATGAGCTGGGTCTCGAGTGAACCACAGAGCTTGCATGACATCACTGTAGCAATGTATTGAACTCATTGTAAGAAGCGCATCGTGCTGACTGACCAGAGCACATGTGACCTGACGTAACCTTGAAGGTTATTAATTATCCAGGTCCCAGCACTCTCGTTTTAGCTTGGCCTTATTTCCGAAGGCTGCGATATCTCAGATGTATTTGACAGACCCAAACTGGTCACCTCTGAACATATCGAACCTCAGCTCCACGCATCTGACAAGCTGACCAGACCTGACTTGACTTGTCGCCGTCAGGCTTTGAGGTATCTGTGTAGTCTCCAGGGCCCAATGCTACAAAGAGCCGTGATCGCACCCAATCTTACCAATGCTGTACGGCATATTGGTGCGCCGGCCTGCAAAAGTTTTCGAACCCGGGACATCTTGATCTTCAAGTCTGGCATTATCCCTACTGAGCTATTTCGTCAATGAGCTTGGGCAAACCAAACGCCGCGGTTCCATAAGTGCGGGATTTTGAGCACTCTATTCACGACATGCCATGCTTACGCATTCAAGGGATTTGTTAAGATTGGGCCTGGAGCCCAATCCTACCAAACGCCTTGCCCAGGGGGCAGTCTGACCTGACCTACCCGACATGTGACCACCAGATTATGATATATTGGGGCCGTTTCTAAGGAACAAGCTGATCTGACTTGACCTGGCCTGGCCTGACCTGACCTGACCAGGTCAGACCTAACCAGACCAGACCACAGACCAGACCTGACCACAGACCAGACCTGACCACAGACCAGACCTGACCACAGACCAGACCTGACCACAGACAGATCCTGACCAAGACAGACCTGACCAAGAACCAAGATGACCAAAGACAGAACCTGGCACAGCACCAAGACCAGGACTCAACAGACAGAGCTTGACCACAGACCAGACTGAACCAAGAACCAGACCTGTGATCACGTACAGACCTGACCAATAGTTCTATAGACTGACCGTAACAAGACAGGACCTGACCACAGACCAGACTGACCAAAGCCAACCTGACCAGACTGGACAGACTGACCAGACCTGACCAGACACTGACAAGACCTGTCACTGGACATCCTGACAGACTGGACAGACCTGACCAGAACCTGACTAAGACGCTGAAGAACAGACAGACCAGCCAGACCTGACCAGCCCTGACCAGACCCTGAGGAGACTGGACAAGACTGACCAGACCATAACCCAGACCGACCAAGACCTGACCAGACCTGACCTGAAGAACGAGACAAGACAGACCGAGACAACAAGACACCAGATCCAGACCAGACAGACCAAACAGACCCGACTGACACAGCTGCTCAGACGTGACCATGGCTCGACCAGGACTGCACAGACCATGACCAGAACTCTACCAGACTGACCAGACTGACCAGCCCTGGAAAGAACGGAATTGAACCTATCATCACCCCGCCAGGTTCTGAGGTGTCGGAGCCGTCGCCGGGGGACAGGCGCGCCTCCGACGACTTCTCGTCCGGCTCGCTGTCCGTTACGGTCGAGGAGGTCGGCCTGGTGCTGCTCGTGCTCGTGCTCTGGCTGGTGGCCATCGCACTCTTCATCAACCGCTGGGGCAAGATCAGGATGCTCGAGCCCTACCTGCCGGCGTACAAGATGACGCCACGCGCCGACGTCACTGGACAGGTGAGATGAGGTGGTGAGGTGGGCTGAGGTGAGGTGAGGTGAGGTGAGGTGAGGTGAGGTGAGGTGAGGTGAGGTGAGGTAAGGTGAGATGAGGTGAGGTGAGGTGAGGTGAGGTGAGGTGAGGTGAGGTGAGGTGGGCTGAGGTGAGGTGAGGTGAGGTGGGCTGAGGTGAGGTGAGGTGAGGTGAGGTGAGATGAGGTGAGGTGAGGTGAGGTGAGGTGAGGTGAGGCGAGATGAGGTGAGATGAGGTGAGATGAGGTGAGGTGAGATGAGGTGAGATGAGGTGAGGTGAGGTGAGGTGAGGTGAGGTGAGATGAGGTGAGATGAGGTGAGGTGAGGTGAGGTGAGGTGAGGTGAGATGAGGTGAGGTGAGGTGAGGTGAGATGAGATGAGGTGAGGTGAGGTGAGGTGAGGTGAGGGACTCTGCCCGCGCCAGACAGCGATTTCCACTACTACAGAGTGACGGATTGACGAAGAGCAAAATTCCGTTAAAAAGTGAAGTGTCTCATTCAAAGAAAAGACACTTAATTTCAGACACAAAATCGGATTGATTGTCATGATTCATTTTAGTGACTTAAAAATTATATTTTAGAGCTGATGCTCATGCAGACATTATTTAGTACGTTTAGCTAGTGTTTTAGATATAGCGCATGGTGCATTGTTTATTCGTTTTTGTTTTTGTTTTTATTTTCGGGACGATTATGAGACGAAAGCCACAATCTGTTCAATATTTGACAGTGGCTTGAAATAATGAGCTCGTTGATGCCTGATGGCATGCTTCTTGCATTAGTATGATGAGCTATAGAGTGATATGTTGACAAAACATGCCTACTTTGCGGTGATATATACTCCAGAAAAAGAGCATAATATTTCGAACGCTCGTCTATGATCATACAGATCGAGATCGAAAGAAATGCACATATTGTAAGAGAGTATGCAATCAAGTCCCGGTACTATGTTCATCATCCACAATATGTTGAACAACAAGTGAATAAGTGAAATTCACCTAGACCCTCATAATGACATCAGTATTCAACAGCGTAAAAACGGTTACGAAAGCGATATGTATGCAAATATGCCAAGTAACGACGATATCATCAATGCAAATGCCATGCTAGCCATACACCTCCAATTTCACCAGATCGGAGTTGGCAAGCTCGCAATATTAGCAATGTCTAGACAGAAAACTTTAACCTTTAGACTGGTGAAATACTGGAAGAGCACAAGTTTGTTTTTGATGTCGCGGGCACTCAAACCGTGAGAATAACGGCAGGTGCTGGAGGGCTGGAGTTATTGAGCGTCATCAGAGTCCATCAGGAATGTCATCGTGCTGCCCACTGGCAGACAGCTGCGTCTTCAGGAGGAACATGGTCAGGTCCTCAGCAGGTCTGGTCTGGGCGACCTACCCCAAAACGCACTGGCCCTCCAATGCACTATAAAGGCCAAACTTTTCCTAGGTATATTTTAATTAAGCTCGCTGAAAACACCCGGGGCTTGGCGTGAAAACAGGACCATCAATCTCTCAGCTATGATGAAAATCTGGCCATTCCACCTCGGGATTACTACGCCAGGGCATAACATATTCCCGCAGGAAAATTTACACCCTGTCAAAATATGTTCCCCAAACACGGAATATAGTGTCAAGTCTGTGGATTGTTTTAGCTTTGAAGTAACGCTGATGCAATGTGGACGTGTTCACAATATTGCCTGCTCCCGGAAATCTACATAACTTCATCGATAGACCCAAACACATATTAACTAGGAAAGGTGCTAAGAAAACTTTACTGTGCGGGATCAGTAAACACGACTGTTTGTGTAGCATTCTTCTGCGGGAGTCGGCCCAACGCATGCATCTGAAACTGGAGACTGAGGCTTAGTGGAGTCAAATAAATCCCAAATTAACATATCAAAAGGAATATTTCAATCAATCCGCATCTTATTTTATAAATCGCATCAATCCAGGACACGGAATTCGAGGGTAGGTAGAGTGAGTTTTGTGGAGAGTTCTCTCAGCGTTCACCTCTATGTTCTGCTGGGCTGTTTGTCAGCGTCAGCCCATGTCAGAAAGCTATCAGAGACGTCTCTCTCTCTCTCGGTTCGTCGAGTTCTCCAGCGTACGTGTTCTTTGCTGAGAACACGCCCCACCAGACCCGGCTCGAGCGAGCACTACGGACTGTAGGCAGCTTATAAGAAAACAAGGTTTCCCTGAGTCTGTTTCTGCCAGTTAAAATGTGTATTGAAGGAAGCTGATCCTAGTAACTAAGATTGCTGGGGAAGTTTAACTTGCTTATCCTTGATGTTTAACGTAAATAAACATACTGGCATCTTTCAGACTTATTTAAATAGACTCGCGGGCGTTCTTTAATCTTTTCTCTAAATTATGAAATGCACTATATCGTGACGTAAAATTGATAATTTTATAACCTTTGAATATCATTTTACTTCCATACATCTTCAGACAATCCATGTTATGAAAAGACAAAGTAAAATTAGTTGTGATTTTTGCTGAAACTTTAAAAGACCCCCAATACGATTGGCCATATCTCACATTGCTGTTTTGTTGATAAGCAATAATATATATTTGCTTGATCCTAAATAACCAAGTATAATGTCAAATAGAAACTTATTATCGAGCCATCATCTAAGACATAGTCCAATATATCCATGAGTTAACAAAATCAAGCTAATAAGTAATCACTTTAGAGCTGCATGCATGGTTTTAGGAGTCATAAGTACAGGTACTGTTTGTGCTCACTGCTCAGTGACCTGAATTTAATTATTCATATATATATATATACTATATATAATATATACCTATATATATATTATATCATATATATATATATAACTATATCACTATAACACACACAAACCGTTCCAACCAATAAATTAATGGTCATTTCCCGACCTGTTACTCCGAATAAGCCATGGCTTGACGCTATCAGTGTGGCAATGCTGGCCGGTTAATTCCAGATATGAAATAGTCCGAGGGAAATGTCAGCCTCTACGGTCCTGGGCTGATCTGTAACGGGCCATTAGTGTCAAGCCATGACCAGCCGCGGTAACGTACGCCGCTCTTATCGGTGCGAGTTACGGCACCACGGTCATAACAGGCCCGGCCCGGTCTCCTCCCGCGATCCCGGTAGTACGGCACCCCGGCATAACAGGCCCCGGCCTCCCAGGGGCGGTCCCCTCCCGCGTCCCGGTATTTACGGCCACCCCGGTCATAACAGCAGGCCTCGCCCTGGGGCGGTTCTCCCTCCCGCGTCCCGGCAGTTCGGCACCCCGGTCATACAGGCCGCGGGCCCGGGCTGGTCCCCTCCCGCGTCCCGGCAGTTACTGCACCCGGTCATACACAGGCCCAGCCCGGGGCTGCCCTCCCGCGTCCCGGCAGTTACTGCACCCGGTCATTACAGGCTCCCGCCCGGGGCGGTCCCTCCCGCGTCCCGGCAGTTTACGTCACCCCGGTCATAAAGGCCCGGCCCGGGGCGGTCCCTCCCGCGCTCCCGGTATTACGACCCCGGTTCCATTAACAGCCTCGGCCCGTGGAGTCCCTCCCGCGTCCCGGCAGTTACGGCACCCCGGTCACCTAAACCAGCCCAGCCCGGGGCGGTCCCTCCCGCGTCCGGCAGTACGCGCACCTCCGGTCATAACAGGGCCCAGCCCGGGCGGTCCCTCCCGCGGCCCGGCAGTTACGCGGTACCCCGGTTCGAACTGGCCGGCCCGGGGCGCTCCAAACTCCGCGTCCACGGCAGTTACGGGCACCCCGGTCATAACAGCCCAGTCCCGGGCGGTCCTCTCCCGCGTCCCGGTAGTTACGCACCTCCGGTCAGAACGGCCCGCCCGGGGCGGTCTCTCCCCGCTTCCCGGCAGTTCGGCACCCCGGTCATAATTTCTTTTTTTTTTTTTTTTTTACAGCCGGCCCGGCCGGGAGGTCCCTCCCGCGTTCCCGGTAGTTTACGGCACCCCTCATAAACAGGTCGGCCCCAGGGCGGTCCCTCCGCGCGTCCCGGTTTAGTACGCCAACCCCGGTTCATAACAGCCCGGGCCCCGGGGCGGTCTCCTCCCGCGTCCGGTAGTTACGGCCACCCCGGTTCATAACCCAGGCCCGGCCCAGGGCCGGTCCCTCCCGGCGTCTTTCCCCAGGTAGTTACGGCACCCCGGTCAGGAACTGGCCCGGCCCGGGGCGGTCCCTCCCGCGTCCCGGGTAGTCTAC
This sequence comes from Semibalanus balanoides, assembly GCA_014673585.1. NCBI lineage: Eukaryota > Metazoa > Arthropoda > Thecostraca > Balanomorpha > Balanidae > Semibalanus > Semibalanus balanoides. The sequence continues at coordinate 10,989 of VOPJ01001904.1, read as the reverse complement.
GGCACCCCGGTCAGAACTGCCCGGGCCCGGGGCGGTCCCTCCCGGCGTCCCGGCAGTTTACGGCTACCCCGGTCAAACAGGCCCGGCCCGGGCGGGTCCCTTCCCGCGTCCCGTAGTTACCTGCACCCCGGTCATACAGGCCGGCCCGGGGCGGTCCTTCCCGCGTCCCGGCAGTTTACGGCTACCCATCCCCCGTCCACGGTTCATAACAGCCAGCCCGGCGGTCCCTCCCGCGTCCCGGTAGTTACGGCACCCCGGTCATAACAGGCCCCGCCCGGGGCGGTCCCTCCCGCGTCCCGGCTGGCTGAGGCTGGTCGCCCCGGCTGCTTAGACGAGTATGACCTCTAGCCACTGGTCAATAACGATGTCACGCATGGTGGTGTTATTAAAGATTAATGGAATGATGATCGCTGGAACCGATAACCTAATACAAAGATCTAAAAAAATGATACCTGGATCCATCGATTTAGAGCACAGAGTTCAGTGGTTTATTCTGCGATGGTGGTTTTCTTGTCTGACTAGTAACGAAAGCATAATTTTGTAGTTTTCATGGTTTATATATTCAATTCATCCTTAAATTGCATCACTGAGACCATGTTTTTTTGGCACTTTAAGTTGGATACCATTGTTGTTGTGGTGATAGCAATGCATCTTGGTTGCATTTGCATATAATGGACGCAGAACTCTTGCAAAAATGAAGACTATATGTACCTTTTGAATGAACAAAGCAGAACTTCGCAGCAGAGCTCATGCAGTTCACCAAATGCAGATATATCCTGATGAAAGCAGCATCATTGTGTCGTCATCGTTACGCAGATGAAGATTACGTTTTCTGCATCCTGTGTTGTCTGGTGGTGTATTGTGGTAGTGTAGTAGATATTTCCAAGCTAGACCTAGCTTGTAGACATTTAGTGTAGTCTTTGGGTAAGTACTTATTTAGGTGAAGTTATCGAACAATTGAGGCTGTGTTACAGGTTGTAGCAACGGCATGAATCTCACTTCTTCAGAAAATGACCGACTGTTTCTGAAATGAAACAAAAATGCCATTCAATATTTACAATATTGTATGATGGACCTGTAAAGGAAGTAGATTCGTCGTGTCCTGACAACATTAAACCACCTTCTTTTAATATATCGTTCAAAGGAGAAATGCATATTGCATAAGCGAATGACGGTTCGTCATCTAGTACGATTATGATGATGCAAATAATAATGACGTCATTCACATGTGATTACGTATGTTTTCAGGCTTGTTGCTCATATGACCAGGCTCGTTATTTTAATATACAGATCATGTGGCGAAATTCAAGCATAAAAGCGTAGCAAAGCTAGCGTTAACACAAAGCAGACGAAATGACGGCATCAATTCACACATTTACGGACGTTCAGTTATGAACACCCGTCGTTCAATTCTGCTGAAAATTCGGCTCACGTCTTGAGCTATTTCAACCAACGTGGCTGAATGCTGACACAGTCTATTTCACGAGTTATTCAGAGAATATTGGCCGATCTTGTTTCCACGTGCTGACTGTTCCGTTGTGTTCAATATTAATCTGGTTTGACGCTGAGATGCCACCTCAGTGGCGAATCAGCATTAATTGGCTTGGTTCCGGACGAGCTGTTAGCACGTTGCTGACGGGCGTCCCACTCGAGCACTATCGAGTGAAGAGAAGCAGATGGTCGTCATATTTGTCTTCCCAATTATGGTAGGCTCAGCACAAAGTAGCGACGTACAGCCTTTTAGGAAGTTCATACATATAAATATAAATATAAAGGTCAATAAGAGCGCAATATGTATAAATAAAAAGGTCAATAAGAAGATTGCGAATTGTAAAAATACTTTGAGTAAAAAGAGGTAATAGTTACAGTCTAGAAAACAGATACCAAACTAAAAATATACGTTTTCACGATGGCTTATTTTGCGCAAAATGTTTTAAAACATTTTAAAATGTTTTAAAATGTATTAGTATCAAAGATTTAGTATACGTATCCATTCCTTAAGTACATAACTTTTGCAAACGATTTTTGTCTTGAAATGTCTCTTAGAATTCGTGTTAATAGGTAAGGAATCCTTAAGTATCTTACAAAATTGTGGTTTGGGGGAATTAGGCAAGATTACCATTATGCATAGATTTATTTGTGATGCCAGAGTTTCTTCACCTACTGGGTGAAACTTTTTCAGAAGACTCCGAAACATTTTAAATCTTCGGGCACGCTATTGGTCGCTCAACCAACGACCTCCCTTGATTCATAATGGACTCGCCGGCAGCGAATCGTTTCTAGCGCATTATTCGCCATGCTAAGCAAACCTGTGATCCATGGACGCTGCCAGATTGAGTAACTAATTGATGGCCGGAATGCCTTCACTGAACGAATTGACTCTAGACGCATATATTATTTAAGAAACGGACAATTCTTGTACATAACTTTGTAAATGAGCTCATTTCATGCTTTCGCATAACTCTTGAATTAATTATAATATTCGCCTAATCAGTAAATTTATTTTCTGGAATATATCCGTATACTAAAACTTTCATACTAAAACTTTTAAAAACATTTTAAAATGTTTTAAAACATTTCGCACAAAATAATCCATCGTGAAAACGGCTAATGTCTGAATTTTCAGGAATATTGTTTGAGACATGGGTAGTGGGTACACCATTTTCATATAGTCAATAGTTTGCTAGGACTGCATCAGCATAAAAAACGGACTTTCTGGCTGTTCAGAAAAGAGAGGACACAAGAAATACGACCGAAACCATGACTATGGTTGGTTTCGAAGCAGCATCGTTATAGTTTTCAAGACCAAGTTCAATATCCACTGTTCGCTCGTATCCCTCCAGACCCCATTCAATCCGCGGAGTAACCCGCTCCAGCGGCCATCCCTCGCCGATGATAGTGTCTCCCTTCGCTATCTCCCTTCGAAACGGACTGTCGCCAGCCGCTGTAAATGCCTATGACTTTGGTCACCAGCCGGGCAGCCACAGAGACCCCCGGGTGTGGTATACGAGATTGCCTGTCATTCCGGTCTGCTATACCACTAGGCTACGAGTCGACAGACTACCGCCCCAGGCGTCCGGCCAGGTTCCCGGTCTCTACCAGGTGAAATCCGCAAACGACGCCACAGGCGGTGTCGCTAGCTGAACTTATCTCCCGTTAGTCGGTGGTAAGCGGGAGGCCGGAGGCGGGGCGATGAATACTTGAAGCAGCGCCCCGGTTCACCGGCTTGACCTCGCCGAAGGCGTGAGGGTTTCTGGATGCAGCCGCTTCTGGTGTTCATTTGTCTTAATAAAAATAATGAGGCTGATATGAAAGCGAAGCAGTTCGCAGCTTCTTTCTCTGCTTACACAGCAGACTTAACATTGCAAGCTGAAACTTATTTAGATGAGTTGATGTGTAAGCTGAGGCAAGCTGTATTAGTGACCCGATGGCTCCCAGTCAGGCTTGTGCCTTGATTAAAAAGTTAGATCTGGGATCCCAGTGGATTCCTCGGCATAAAATGCATGCAGATAATGAATCCCGGTGGCTCGCTCATCGTAAATTGCATGAAGATCTGAGATCCTCCTGGATCCCTCGGCGTCAAATACTTCAGGATCTGGGATCTAAGTGGATCTCTAATTTAAACGAGCCTCAGATCTTGAAACACAAGATGTAGGGACTGCCATCACAATTTTTGGTCTATATTTTGCGAATGTAGTAATGTAGTACGTACTATGCAGATAATTAGTACCTGCAAATTACCGTGCACGTAGATATTGCAGCAAAATAAAGATATTTTAGTGGATTCTTGCATATCATACAATAAGCAAAAATAGCTACCTAACAGCGTGCCTGGATCCCGAATTTGGATCTGGGATACCAGTGAATCCCTGGGCTTAAAGTATATCAGAATCTGATATCTTTGTGAATCCCTCGGCTTATTGCGTACCTGAATCTTGTGTCCCATGTGGATCCCAGAACACATGACACAGAGATATTTCATATTGATCAGTATTTTTTTTGGTTAAATACATTTAGTCCGAATGTTTCGTATGGATGGCTTTCCGAGGTCAGGACCCGCACTAAGCAGAGCTTGCTGCGCTGGTCCTGACCTCACCACCCGATCGCGCAATTCCTGTTGGCCGGCAGAATTTAGAGAATATGTGCGTTACTGTGGATAAGTCAAGTATGCTTGAAAGCATGTGTTTAATTTCACTGCTCAAAAACTCACGTGACTGCTGAAGTGTAGGGATCAACTCAAGGCGAGTAAACAATTCCCACACCGGAAGCCATCTCAGCTAAATAAAGCCACCTCAGCTTAAACATCAATTCAGCTAAATATGTTACAGCTTGGCAATATTAGGCCAGCTACTGTAACAGAAGAAGTGGCGTTATTTTTTGGTATATATTTTAACAGTATTATATATATATATATATATATATATATATATATATATATATATATATGCATTTGTCATTTCATCATAATCGCCACCTGCATTTATTTGGCGTTACAATGCACTTTGAATCTCTGCATTGATAGGCAATCCTGCATGACTTTGATGAATGGCGGGTTAGTCTATGAAACAGCAAACCCGCTAAAGCACCGAGTAAAAAGTTTCTGTTACAGAAGCAAGCTAAACCGAACCAAATATGATAGTTATTGTGCATAGTTTTAAAGTGATTATTTTATAGTACCTACTATAAATTTTAATTATTGTTTGGCATAGTGACTAGTTCTTAAACAATACAGCTGCTGGGTGCCGTTTCTGGCTGAACAATAATCAGCCGTCAATCCATAACATTTTACATCTGTTCCACCTGCTACAAAATATTCGTTGCTGTGATGCTTGATCTTTTTCTCTGCATCACAGTAAGAAGGCTTCCGTGAAGCGGAAAACTTAGTTTATTAGAATAACGTTATGAGCATCATTATCATTTTTAAATTGTTCTGAATGCCATCGGATCCAAAACGCCAAGAACAACTTACACGCCAGCAATTACGATAAACCACAAGAAAGCAGTCCAGCCGACACGGCCAAACCCACTCTTGCATGCAGAACGCACATGTTATTAATGAGCGATGACGCATCAGCATCATCAGATGGCCATCAGCTGATTGCGGTCACCCGAGACCCGGTGGCAGCGTCAGGCATTAATGGCCCGCGGCGCTGCGCCGTCCCCACGGCAGACGCAGCTTCCGAGTCGGCGCCCACACAGTCTCGCCTGGGGGCCTAATTATTTGCTCGCTGAAGTGTGGGAGGGGGAGCTGTTTGCGGGCGGTGTCACTGCACTCCAGGCGTTATTGGTGGTGCAGGGTTTATGAAATGAAGTGCAGCACTTAAAAGAATGTATGGGCGTGTAAAACATTGGCTGGTAGTTTTTTGGTCACTGTATCCGAAAAAAAGTTTTATGGGGCGTTATAATCAATGATTACAGAAATTGTGGCACGCTCTATACCCAAAATACTAAATAGATAACAAAACATACAGAATACTTGCACTCCAAACATAAGACTGCTCTATAAAAAATGCCCTCAGGATATAACATATACAGGATATAAACCTTCATCACAAAGTCAACAAGCGATGATCTGACCTGACCTAACCGACGACGGTAGCTGTTCAAGCTCTCATATGAACCCTATACACGATGACTCAACCTGACCTGACCGCTGCCCGCAGAGCTCGCGTATGAACTCGATGGACGACGACGCCCTCCTGAGCCGGTACATGGTGCCAAACTACTCGCCGAGTCGGCCGCGGCAGAACTCTCTGATGGTGCCCATCACCAGTCAGCTGACCGCTGCGCGCAAGGTCAAGTCGGCCGTCGACCTCGTCTCGCTGGTGATCGCCGAGCAGAGGGAGCAGCGGGAGAGCCTGTCGGCGGGCATCTCCGGTGGCCTGTCGGGCGGCTTTCACACCAACGTGTGATGGCTGTCCACTGTACAGCGTCCTACGTGTGAAGGATGGATGGCTGTACAGCGTCCTACATGTGATGGATGTCCAGTGTCCAGCATGTGATGGATGTCTAACGTGCCGTTAGACCAGCATGTGACGACTGTCACCACATGAGCACGCTACCAAAGACAGAGAAGGCTCGATAGGTCTGTCCTATAAGGCCCACCTATGCGTCTGTCTACGACGTAGAGGCGTAGGAGAGGAGAGAGTAAGGTCACCAGGCAAACTGTCCCTGACGCCTCGACCTTCCACGAGATAGAGCGGCGCGGTCAGCTCGATTCGCCGCTGTCCAATCGAATGCGGGCCCGTCAAATGGGGAGGTCACTGGGCACGCCTCCCAGTGGGAAACCGCGGAGAGCGACGGCAGTGACGGCGCGTATATCGCCTCAGGCGGTCTGACCTCTGCCAGTCAGAATGGGCAGCAGTGATCCGTCACGTGTTTCAATCCGAGTATCAAATGCGATGCTCGTTTGGTCCAGTCTAGTCACTAGGGGTAGCCCCTAGAGCTACTCGGTAGGCTCAGATATGTGCTGAAACGTTTTGACTTGACTGAAGTAATTTTGTTAAATTGCCTAGTCGCGCAGCTGAGTGTCGCATGACTCTTCCACCATTTTCATTCCTGAATATCTGAATATTTCACTATTTATCTGCCCAATATTAATTGTTCTAAAAAAGTAAGGAGGTTATATTAGTCAGGATAAGATAAACCAGAGATGTTAGTTAATTGGAGAAAGGTATGAGCTAGGGTGAAGAGAGTGAGTGCAGAGACATAGACATAGCCATATAAATATACATATAAATAGACGGAGACGGAGACGGAGACGGAGACGGAGACGGAGACGGAGACGGAGACGGAGACGGAGACGGAGACGGAGACGGAGAGAGAGAGAGAGAGAGAGAGAGAGAGAGAGAGCGAGAGAGCGAGAGAGAGAGAGAGAGAGAGTCGACAAACTTATTATTTTACCAACGTGACATTTAACTAGTGCATGCTAAACCTGGAAATGTGTTATGTAGATGAAAGTCAGAATGCATGCCATTTGGAGCAAAAGAAGGTCAAAACTGACTAACGGTACGGTGGGCAACAAGCGTTTGGATCACGGCTGCCTTCAAAGAATCATCTACAGAAGCGCAGAGCGGCGGCTGCAGTATCATCAGCGTTAGCACCGCTGGCGCTGCAGAGTCAGCACCGCTGGCGCTCCCGCACTGAGCAGGACACAGCGTCCTGAGGATTGCGCCGCTGAGAACCATCTACCCCTCCTCCGCTCCATCCCCGTACCAGGAATCAGGAGTGGTACGGCGCACGAGTGCAGGGACACATCCTGTTCTCCAGGCAGTGCAGCGATACCTGTTTATAACAGATGCGTTGCTAGGCAACGGTATTGTTATCGGCACATTGTCTCGCTGTGTCCTGTGGTGCGTCGCACGTCGGCTCTTTGATTGGCTATGCGACATGGATTTCTCAGAGTGTATATGTTGCTTATATAAGGGCCAGGCGTTGGTGATTCATCAATACTGAAGAAGGAATATCTACAAGTGTCCATGCGCTCTGTCGTGCGCATTGCGCATATGAACGTCGTTTGTTGTGCTGTCACGGTCGTAGCTGTCATTTACTGTGCCATAATTGTGCTCGCTTCATCCACAATGTGCGTGGTGACCCGTGATGGAGACATACGGCCATATTTTGCACTTGCGGGCGGCTGGGTGTGCTGCGCTGGGTGCTCATCATGGTAAATGGGGGGGGTCGCAGTGGTAAATGGGGGAGGGGGGTCGCAGGGGCAGCGGTACGTGTGAAAAGTGCGTTTGTAGACGGTGTTCGCTACCGACAACGGTAGGGACTCTGTCGTCTTCCCATCCGCCACCCCCGTATACCGATCATGAAATACATTACTGAGCTGCGATTTGATACTGTGATTGTTGTGATGCTGCTGGGCCCAAATGCTGAAGATGGCAGAATACGGTCTCTTTCAAGGGCGTCCCACGCCATTTTCTGTCTCAGAGATGCTGAGCTAAAATACGTGTGATAAGCTGCGCGTGTGATTGGCACACTCTCATCTATGAGAGCAAATGCGACAATGCATGAACAAACAAGCAGTTACTCGGAAACAAACAAGAAGCGTTTCAGCCATCCCCAAAAAACACACACACACAATCCGTCATGTTGGTGCGTGAGGCAAAAACGTACTTGAAATAAATATTTCATATAATGAGTAAAGCGGCTTTGATTTTCTGCAAACATATTTGATGTTGCCACGGTGTAACCTTTAATCTACCCATTAGCCGTTTTCACGATGAATTATTATGCACGAAATGTTTTAAAACATCTTAAAATGTTTTAGTAGTAGCCGCTTTCACGATGGACTAATTTGCGAAAAAATGTTTTAACCCTCGCCCTACGGGATCGTAGGGCGAGGGTTAAAAATTTATCGCAAATTAGTCCATCGTGAAGACGGCTACAACTTAAAGATTTAAAAACATTTTAAAATGTTTCAAAACATTTCGCGCAAAATAAGCCATCGTGAAAACGGCTATTATCTCATAAAACATCATATCCGGATTTAGGTGGCTAGTCTGACACCAAATCTGGAATTTAGTGAGGTTCAACATGGTTTCAGAGACGATGGCAGCTCCTGTGACCAGCCAGAGACTCAAAAATAATGAAAATGTAGCCGACTTCGGGTCCGAAGCCCAATGGAAATATAAAAACCCCGCTGTGTAAAACCGTTCCTGCAGTAAAATTCATCCCTGACCTGACCGAAGCACCTGGCGGTAAGTGCCGACGACCATCAGCGCTCCTCCTTTCGTCGTGACTTGAGGAAGGGGAGATCTGAGCCATCCCGTGAGAGCGACGTGGCCACACCCCTGCATACCCGGCCAACGTTACCTCTCCAAACAGGACAACCAAACCCGACAGCAATAACGCCCACCGCTCTCCGATTTCCACACCACAGAGCCAGCCGGGAATTCGAGACGGGACTGACTCATTCGTTCGTAGCACGCACAGGTTACATAAATCGACAGTGGAATTCAATAACCGAGGCATATATAGACGACGTGAATTATAACATTGAATGTCATTACTCTGCCGAGTCAAAATCATTAAAAGAGGATCGGGTTCTCGGCACAACCGAATGGAATATATTACAGATGAAGAACATCCTGACCGGACTACGTAATCAAAAGTCGCTGCAGTTCCAACCCGGTCATAAATCGACGCAAATCGTTTTCTCGTCAACACCCGGGCGGCGAGCAGCTCGCCGTACGCCCCAGAGAGGGGTGGCTTGGGTGGGGCGGTGATGGAGGATGTGCCGGTGTGGTCAGAGGAAGACCGTGATGACACACATCAGATGACAGACGGCCGACAGAAGGGACGGGCTGATGGGGATGATAAAGGAACCAGCCAGCATTCCTCGACAGCGTCAAAACCATTCGCCTGCATCAGCATCTGAGGAATCTCTGGCGCCACAACAAAGCAGGCAGGTCCAACAGCTCGAGATTTTTTCATGCCCGAGTGGCAGGCATTTTGAAATTGATTCATGCCATAAATCTGACTTCGCAGCGTGTACTTCATCAGCTACAGACAGAACCAGTAATACTAAATACGAATCAACCGACCGATCCAACCCAACAAAATAATATAACGATATTGTATAAAAAACATAATAACGAAATTTCCAGTTTGTTTGAACCCAAACAAGAATAGTAGGTATGCTACCTACAATTCAGGACAAACAAATAAGTACACATGTCCTACTTTGATTCGCAGGCATACCCAATGCAAACATATTGCACGATGTACCCAACTGGCAACCATGTTAACTCATTCATCCTCTCCAGATCGCATTATTCGGTTTAGGGGTGCCTCAGCGGACCCCTCAGAAACACTTGAAAAGTTCTTCACATATTCGGTAGAGCGAGCGTCGTGTTATACGAAAAGGACAACGCTCAAGTCGGCAAGCTCTAGAGAATGGAAGTTATATTGGGTTCACAGGATTTTCAAGGGTCATTGACGGCGGAGCCCTCTAGCGGAGGTTTGCGCTACGAGAAAGTTGTCACATACTTTAATAAGAGGATACTAGTACGTCCTTATACGACGAGCATAAATCTAAGTTCGGCAAGCTCTTATTTGCTAGAGCTACAGCTAGGTGCAAAGGTCAGGGTCTCTTTGTGCAGCTCGGCCGGACTCCTGTGATTTCTTCTAAAGTCAGGTGAAATGTGCATCTATAAAACACTCTCGTGACTTGCAATGAATTAAATTATTCAGCTTCGGCGAAGGCCCTGATGATTTGACAGTTATCAATGGGGTCAAGTCAAGGCCACTCAAAGGCGCACCCGGTTCATTTACTGAAACATTCAGAAACACGTACATTTGCATGATCTGAAACGATGGCTCCGATAAGTATCCTAAGCTCGGCAAGTTCTAAAAAAGGACAGGAAATCGATTCTAAAAAACAGCGTTTTCTTGCTCATTCTATTTTTACGAACGTGGCACACGTGGATACACACGGCGCGAGGGATTTCAACAACGAATGCTCATTAAACGACCTCGAAAGAATCTCTAGATTAAAATCTCAAGATAACCATATCTTCACAGAGGCGTATTCAAGGCAGCAATTGGGGCGGGGGGACGGCAGCAGCACTCAGGGGGCAGTGATGGTAAAACAGAGGCGTAGTCAGGCACCGATGACAGGGGGCAGTGGTGGTGAAACAGAGGCGTATTCAGGCAACGATGGCGGGGGCAGTCATGATTTAACAGAGGCGTCTTCAGGCAAAGATAGTGGGAGGCAGCAGCACTCTCAGGTGGCAGTGATGGCTGGAGTCAAGAGCTATATCAGTTGCAACGTATTGGCGGGTGGCAGTGATGATGAAACAGAGGCGTATTCAGGCAACGATGGCGGGGGCAGCATCACTATCAGGGGGCAGTGATGGTGAAACAGAGGCGACTTCAGGCAACGGTGACGGGGGCAGCTTCACTCTCATGTGGCAGTAAGAGTGGAACATGGCGTATTCAGACACCGATGGCAGGGGAGCAGTGATGGTGAAACAGCCGTTT
>VOPJ01001903.1:0-17157 GCA_014673585.1 Semibalanus balanoides | reverse complement strand
CAGTTTTAACAAATTGATTCGACTCGAATCAAAAATACATTTGAGTCGACTCAATTTGACTCATCACAAATTCAATTATTACTTGATTGATCCTGGTGGGGGGAGGGGGGATATGGTCGGGTGTCAGACGAAATCACATTCTATCTAGTGTAAATTGGTTTGCTCAGGTGAAGGGGCGTGGCCCCAATGTCCCCTTAGCTATGTCCCTGTTGCATTTGACTCACATTTGTTTGAGTCGACACAAATCTGACTCACAACCGACAAACTGACTCAGCTCTTGACTCAAGTTCTGTTTCAAACATATTGAATCAACTCGACTCTTGACTCAAGTCCCGCTTAAAAAAAAGTCGACTCAACTCATGACTCATCCAAAAATGTCTGACTCATGATTCGATTCATGACTCAACAACTCTGAGTCAGTTACAAGTCTGCTGCGGCAGCACCCCAGGTGGTCGGGTTTGCTGCGGAGCACCCCAGGCGGGTTGGGTGCTTGCGGCCAGCACCCCAAGTGGGTCGGGTGCTGCGAGGCAGCACCCCAAGCGCGGGTCGGTGCTGCGGCAGCACCCGCAGGCGGGTTGGTGCTGCGGCAGCACCCCAGGCGGTTGGGTGCGCGGCGCACCCCCAGGTGGGTCGGGCTCTGCGGCCCAGCACCCCAGGGGGGGGTGCTTGCGGCAGCACCCCAGGCGGGTCGGGTGCTGCGGCAGCACCCCAGGCGGTGTGTATGCGTGATGCGGTGATAAACCCCGCACGGTCCGCCCTTGGGCATACCTCCCGCTGCTCGGGACCCCCGGACAGCGGCCTGTGGCCCGCCTGTGGTCCTTGATAAACACACCGTCAGCCACCATCGGTAAACGATCCGACGGGTAAACTCGGCCCGATTTAGCCCGGGGCATGAGGCCAGGGCGGCTGGGAGCGGGTACTGCCGCGGGGCATACGACCATGTCACTGGCCCGGCGCCGGAAACCCCCCTAAGGAGACGGCGCAGCGGTGAGCGATGCTGAAAATAACCTGTAGGATGAGGCAATATGACGTGACATATTGACCGTGGCGGCCGGTCACTATATTTGCCGATGGAAATATGATGGAGTTGTGGGGAGGCTGGTTCAGAAAGTCACGTGACCACATACTAACCTTGAGAGGTGGGAAGTAACGAATGGTGCTCTTCAGATGCACCCGTACTTACTACCTTGGCTCTTGTACTGCCTGCACCTTGGGGCTTGGCGCATCACTTGTTCACACTAAGGTACAATTTGTACCATTGATGCGCTGACACTTGACAGGTAGTGTTTTCTATTCGATCGCAGTCAACATGTTCTGCATTTTTCACATTTGAACTAGGAGACATCGACAGTGTAGAGGACATCGTTATTGTAGAGGACATCGATAGTGCAGAGGACATTGATAGTGTAGAGGATATCGATCGTGAGAGATATCGATAGTGTAGAGGACATCGACCAGTGCTAGACTGGACATCTTATTGTAGAGGACATCGATATGTAGAGAATGGATAGTGTAGAGGATATCGATCGTGCTAGAGGATATCGATAGTGTAGAGGCATCGAACAGTTGTAACGAGGGATATCGATAGTGTAGAGGAACAATCGATAGTGAAAGAGGGGGATTAAATCGATAGTGTAGAGGATTATCGATAGTGTACGAGGCATCGATAGCTGTAGAGGACATCGACAGGTAGAGGGTATCAATCGTTATTGTAGAGGACATCGATGTGTAGAGGATATTGATAGTTGTAGAGGACATTGATAGATGTAGAGGACATCGATAATGTAGAGGACATCGATATGTAGAGACATTGATATGTGTAGAGGTATCGACTTAGGTAGCAGGACATCGACAGATGTAGAGGACATCGTTATTGTTTATAGGAGGACATCGGATAGTGTACGAGGACATTGATATGTAACGGAGGACATTGATAGTGTAGAGTACATTGTATTAGTTGTAGAGGATATCGAGTAGTGTTAGAGGACATCGATATGTGTTACTGACGGAACATGATAGTGTAGAGTGACATTTTGATAGTGTAGAGGATATCGATAGTATGGTAGAGGACATTGATAGTGTAGAGGACATTATAGTGTAGAGGACATTGATTAATGTAAGGATATCGATTAGGTGTAGAGGACATTTTGATTAGTTGTAGAGGATATTCGATAGTGTAGAAGCGCACATCGAATAGTGTACCGAGGACATCTGATAGTGTAGAGGACATTGATAGCTGTAGAGGAGGATATCTAGTGTAGAGGACATCGATAGTGAGAGGACATTGATTAGTGTAGAGGACATTGATTAGATGTAGAGGATATCGATTAGTGTTAGAGGACATCGATAGTGTCAGAGCATTGATAGTTGTAGAGGACATTGATAGTGTAGAGGATATCGATAGTGTAGAGGACATTGATAGTGTAGAGGACATTGATAGTGTAGAGGATATCGACAGTGTAGAGGACATTGATAGTGTAGAGGACATTGATAGTGTAGAGGACATTGATAGTGTAGAGGATATTGATAGTGTAGAGGACATTGATAGTGTAGAGGATATCGATAGTGTAGAGGACATCGATAGTGTAGAGGACATCGATAGTGTAGAGGATTTCGAAGGTGGCACTCGCTGACACGGAAAATAAAGGCACCGCGGAGACACGGCGACATATCTTCCTCTTTTCAACGAAACACACGAATGTATGTTTACGGGCCGAATACAAAGTAGAGTTTAACAGTAATGACGAAAAACATGCTGATTTTCATAACGATATCCATATTTTGGAGGACACTGAACAGAATAATCCGATACAATGAATGTTATGACAAAAGTTTGTAACTCCAATATGGAAGAGCAAATTGCAAATACGAATGGAATGAAGACCACGCAATACTTTTATTTCGGACCCAATAAGCCTATTTCGACCTAAATAAGACCACAGTCAAGCCACACAAGGCGGCTGAAAACACACGAGTGAATAACAAGCGAGTGAATAAGCAGGTGAAGAGCAGGTGAATAATAAGTGTTATAGCGATCAAGGACTCAGTACCTTGAAGTCGGAGAGCGATGCCATCAGGTCATCCAGCTCCTGCGTGGCGGACGAGGTGTTTTGGGATCCCTCCGGCACGCTCTCCGTCACCGTTACCGTCCGCGTCTCGAACGTCTTGGCGTTCCTGTGGAGATAGCCAGAACGGATGGATTTACAGACAGTGCCGGACTCTGCTATTATCTACCTGCGAGTTGTACTCATTCTCAAATGTTCTAAAAAGCAAAAATTTTTTTTTCAAGTATTATTTATATTAATTAATATTTTTTTATAAATAAATATATATATATATATATATATATATATATATATATATATATATATATATATATATATATACACAACCCGTTTATAACTATTTGATCAGTCACAGAGGATTTCGTTGAGATCATTTGTCATCATAGAGAGTCGCACTGTCAACACATATTCAGTTCAATTTAACTCGAAACGAGCAGCATCAAAAGCTTTGCTTTTCCTGGCCCCTCCCCCCATTGGCCGAGAGCAACGCCAGGACCCTGTCGGATTCCTCCGCGCTCTGCCAAAATGCTGCTGCTCCGCTCACCATTGACCGTGTGCGGACATAACCCCTGGCCCTGTCAGGTGGCGCGGCAGCCATGTCAGGGCTACTGACCAGCCTGTCAGTGGTACTGCAGCCTGTCAGGGATACTGCGCCTGTCGTGGCTAACTGCAGCCTGTCAGTGGCTACTGTTAGGCCTTCAGGGGATACTGGAGCCTGTCAGTTGGATACTGCAGCCTGTCAGTGGCTTACTGCGTCTGTCAGTGGATACTGCAGTCTGCCAGTGATACTGCAGGCCTCGTCAGTGCTTACTGCAGCCTGTCAGTGGCATACTGCAGTCGGTCAGTGGATACTGCAGCCTGTCAGGGCTACTGCAGTCTTGTCAGTGGATACGCAGCCTGTCAGTGGGCTACTGCAGCTGTCAGTGGGCTACTGCAGCCTGTCAGTGGCCTACTGCAGCCTGTCAGTGGCTACTGCAGCTGCCAGTGGATACTGCAGCCTGTTCAGTGGCTACTGCAGCCTGTCAGTGGAACTGCAGTCTGTCAGTGGATACTTGCCAGCCTCAGTGGATACTCAGCCTCGTCAGTGCCGATACTGCAGCCTGTAGTGGCATACTGCAGCCTGTCAGGGATACTGCAGTCTGTCAGTGGACTAACTGCAGTCTGCCAGTGCTACTTGCAGCCTGTCAGTTGGCTACTGCAGCTGCCAGGGATTATTACTGCAGCCTGTCAGTGGCTACTGCAGCCTGTCTAGTGGATACTGCATTCTGTCAGTGATACTGGAGCCCTGTCATGGATACTGCAGCGTCAGTGGCTACTGGCAGCCTGTCAGTGGGGCTTTTACTTATATTGGGGCAGCCTTTGGTTTCAGTAGCTACTGCAGCCTGTCAGTGGCTACTGCAGCCTGCCAGTGGCTACTGCAGCCTGTCAGTGGGCTACTGCCGGGCCTGCAGCCTGTCAGTAGCTACTGCAGCCTGTCAGTGGCTACTGCAGCCTGCCAGTGGCTACTGCAGCCTGCCAGTGGCTACTGCAGCCTGTCAGTGGATACTGCAGTCTGTCAGTGGCTACTGCAGCCTGTCAGTGGCTACTGCAGCCTGCCAGTAGGTACTGCAGCTTGTCAGTTATTAGGTACCGCAGCCTGCCATTATGATACCGGGCCACAGGAACTCGTCTAAGGAAATTTGACTGGGGGGCTGACGTGAACCTCCATAGCTACACTCAATTCACCCGGCATTGACCGGGGGCGGGGTCTCAGCTGAACGCCATTGGCGCCGGCATTGCCTGGGGGGATATTGTCCCCCTCATTATCCCCGGAAACAAAGATCACAGCGATAAGCTTAGGGGGCATTCGAAAGCTCTTTAAAAAGGACACATCTAAACACATACTCTAAATTTACAAAGCGAGGTCACATCTCCGGTCAAGGTCAGGTCAAAGGGTCAAATATCGAGGCATTTCAGTTGATGGACTATTTTTCATCCAAAGCTTTTAATTGCGACTATGATCAGTTGATCACCCAAAGTGCTACCTGCTAACAGTGGTATAGGTACCGGTACGAAACAAAGGAGGGTGATGTTCAGGGGCGTAGCCACTTTAACATGAGCTTAACCCTATTTCCTGCGGGCGGTCATAATTACGTGAACCTGCGGGAGGAGAGGCAGATTCCCCCCCCCCCCAGAGATCTCGATAACCGCTCGGCTGTTTTCGATGGGACCAGCACCATTCGATTTGTCATGGCAAGATCTCTTTTTTTCTCTCTCTCTTTATTCACGTCACAGGATTTTTCGGTTTTGCCCCGGCGGCGCCAGCGGAAGCAGCAGCAGACGGTGGCTGCGACTGACCGAATGGCGGCCAGAACCGCGCGGAAGCAGCAGCAGACGGTGGCTGCGGCTGACCGAATGGCGGCCAGAACCGAGGGCACCCGGCGGCCGACGCCACCTTTTTGCATGTTTAAGTTTATGTACACCTTTTGACCCCAAAATTTATATAAAAAATGGGGGCCAGGGGGAAAAATGCGAAAATTTGGGATGTTTTTTTGAAAGGTTATTGCGGCCAGGTGGTTGGACCGAAGTCTGCAGGCATACGCTGGTGGGCCTGATTTGAGACATCTTTATTAGGTTAGGCTTCAATGTTTACCTTTGGGAAGCCTCACCACACCACGTACTCGTGGATAATGAAACGGTAGTTATAATACGCATATGGAACAATATTTTATAAAAACAATCTGTCGTCAAACAATACATTTTTAAACAAAATGTCAAAAAAGTATGTGTTGGTTCACGCTGTTGCCGCTCAAGACAACAAAAGCGTCAGTCATGTATTGTGGACTGCTTGTGTCGGTCACGCCCCCCTAGTGGCCGAAATTCAGCTCGACTGGGGGGGGGCTTGGATCTGTGACGGGAGGGGGGGGCAGTTTAACATTATTAGACGATCTCTGCCGGGCCCAACCGTAGCCTGTCAGTAGTAAGTACTGGGCCACCGGCTACCGGTAGCCTGCCAAAGTAGTAAGTACCGGGCCAACCGGCTACCGTAGCTGCCAGTAGAAAGTACTGGGCCACCGGCCTTACCATAGCCTGTCTGTAGAAGTACCGGGCCACCGGCTACCGTAGCCTGCCAGCTAGAAAGACTGGGCCAACGGCTACCATAGCCGTCTGATAGTAAGTACCGGGCCACCGGCTACCGTTAGAGCCTGCCAGTAGTAAGACTGTGGCCACCGGCTACCATAGCCTGTCTGTAGTAAGTACCGGGCTACGCTACCGTTAGGCCTGCCCGAGTAGAAAGTACTGGGCCACCGGCTACCGTAGCGCCTGTCAGTAGTAAGTACGCCAACCGGCTACCGTAGCCTTGCCCAGTTAGTAAGACTGGGCCACCGGCTACCATAGCCTGTCTGTAGTAAGTACCGGGCCACCGGCCTAACCGTAGCCTGCCAGTAGTAAGAGGACCGGGCCACCGGCTACCGTAGCTTGTCAGTAGTAAGTACTGGCCACTGGCATACCGTAGCCTGTCTAGTAGTAAGTACTGGGCCACCGGACTACACTAGACACATTCTGTAGTATGTTAGTAATATGGGCCATCCGGCTACCGTAGCTAGTCAGTACTAGTAAACTTGGACCACCGGCTACCGTAGCCTGTCTTAGTTAAGTACCGGGGCCACCGGCTACCGTAGCCTGTCAGTAGTAAGTACTGGTGCCAACGGTTACCGTAGCCTGTCCAGTAGTAAGTACCGGGCCACCGGCTACCGTAGCCTGTTCAGTAGTAAGTACTGGGCCACGGCTACCGTAGCCTGACCCAGTAGTAAGTATGGGGCCACCGGCTTACCGTAGTCTGTCAGAGTAAGTACTGCGGCCACCGGCTACCGTAGCCTCGTCAGTAGGGAAGAACTGGGCCACCGGCTACCATAGCCTGGTCTGTAGTACAGTACCGGCACCGGCTACCGTAGCCTGTCAGTAGTAAGTACTGGGCACCGGGCCACCGTAGCTGTCGTAGTAAGTACTGGGCCACCGGCTACCGTAGCCTGTCAGTAGTAAGTACTGGGCCACCGGCTACCGTAGCCTGTCTGTAGTAAGTACCGGGCCACCGGCTACCGTAGCCTGTCAGTAGTAAGTACTGGGCCACCGGCTACCGTAGCCTGTCAGTAGTAAGTACCGGGCACCGTGCTACCGTAGCCTTGTCGTATAAGTACTTGGGCCACCGGCTACCGTAGCCTGTCCAGCTAGAAGTACTGGGCCACTCGGCTACCGTAGGCCTGTCTGTAGTAAGTACCGGCCACCGGCTACCGTAGCCCTGTCAGTTTAAGTACTGTGGCCACCGGGCACCGTAGCCGGTCAGTAGTAAGTACTGGCCACGGCTACCGTAGCCTGTCTGCTAGTAAGTACGGCCACCGGCTACCGTAGCCTTTCAGTATAATATACTGGGCCACCGGCTACCGTAGCCTAGTCAGGAGTAAGTTACTGGGCCACCGGCTACCGTAGCTGTCAGTAGTAAAGTTACTGGGCCACCGGCTACCGTAGCCTGCCAGTATAAGTTACTGGGCCACCGGTTACCGTAGCCTGTCTGTAGTATGTAGTAAGTATGGGCCACCGGCTACCGTAGCCTGCCAGTAGTAAGTACTGGGCCACTGGCTACCGTAGCCTGTAAGTAGTAAGTACTGGGCCACCGGCTACCATAGCCTGTCTGTAGTATGTGGTAAGTACTGGGCCACCGGCTTTACCGTAGCCTGCAGTAGTATAGTACCGGGGCCACCCTACCGTAGCCTGTCTGTAGTACTGTAGTAAAGTACTGGGCCACCGGCTACCGTAGCCTGCCATAGAAAGTACTGGGCCACCGGCTACCGTAGGCCTGTCAGTAGTAAGTACTGGGCCACCGCTACGTAGCCTGTCATAGTTAAGTATGTGCCCACCGGCTACCGTAGCCTGCCAGTAGTAAGTACTGGGCCACCGGCTACCGTAGCCTGTCTGTAGTATGTAGTAAGTACTACTGGGCCACCGGCTACCGTAGCCTGCCAGTAGTAAGTACTGGACCACCGGCTACCGTAGCCTGTCAGTAGTAAGTACTGGGCCACCGGCTACCATAGCCTGTCTGTAGTATGTAGTATGTACTGGGCCACCGGCTACCGTAGCCTGCCAGTATTAGGTACCCCAGCCTGTCAGGGCTGCTCGGCCAGCATTCGACTCGGGCCCGTTGTGCGCTCTGTTGGGCCGGGGTGCAGGCCGCAGGGCAGGGCGGTGTTTACATTGCACGGTGGCCAGCGGTGTAGCATGTCCATGGTGAGGTCAGAGAGAGATTACTGACGCCCGGCTCAGACTGATCCCGACAGTGGCCAGCGGGCTGCAGCCTCTGATCCCGACGGTGGCCAGCGGGCTGCCATCCTCTGCAGTGCCAGACAGACAGTGGCCAGCGGGCGCAGCCGTCTGCAGTGCCAGAACCAGTAGGGGGCCAGCGGGCTGGCCAGCCTCTGCAGTACCAGACAGAGCTGCAGAGGTTCAGCCAGCGCTGCAGCCTTCTGCCAGTGCCAGACAGGGACAGTGGGCCAGGGGCTGCAGGCTCTGGTAGTGCCAGACAGGACAGGTGGGCCAGGGGCTTGCAGCCTCTGGCAGTGTCAGACAGACAGTGCCAGCGGGCTGCAGCCTCTGCAGTGCCAGACAGACGGTGGCCAGCGGGCCTGCGAGCCTCTGCAGTGCCAGAACAGACATGGCCACGGCTGCAGCCTCTGCAGTGCCAGACGACAGTGGCCAGCGGGCTCGCAGCCCTGCAGTCGCCAGACAGACTGCAGAGGTTCAGCCAGTGGGTTGAACCTCTAGCGAGTGTCAGACAGACGGTGGCAGCGGGCTGCAGCCTCTGCAGGGCCAGACAGACAGTGCCAGCGGGCTGCAGCCTCTGCGTGTCAGACAGCAGTGCCAGGGGCTGCAGCCTCTGCAGTGCCAGACAGACGGTGGCCAGCGGCTGCAAGCCTCTGCAGTGCCAGACAGACGGTGGCCAGCGGGCTGCAGCCTTCTCAGTGCAGACAGACAATGACAGCGGCATGCCAAGCCTCGCAGTTGCCAGACAGACGGGGCCAGCGGCTGCAAGCCTCTGCAGTGCCAGACAGACGGTGGCCAGCGGGCGCAGCCTCTGCAGTGCAGACAGACTGCAGAGGTTCCAGCCAGCGGGCTTGCAAAGCCTCTGCAGTTGCCAGACAACAGTTGCCAGCGGGCTGGCAGCCTCTGCAGTGCCAGACAGACCAGGGCCAGCGAGCTGCAGCCTCTGCAGTGCCGACAGGACAGTGGCCAGCGGCTGCAGCCTCTGATCCGACCGGTGGCCAGCGGCTGCAGGCGCCTCTGCAGTTGCAGACAGACAGTGGCCAGCGGCTGCAGCCTCTGCAGTGTCAGACAGACGGTTGGCCAGCGGGCTGCAGCCTCTGCAGTGCCAGAGACCAGTGGCCAGCGGGCTGCAGCGTTGCAGGCCAGACCAGACATGGCCAGCGGGTTGCAGCCTACTGCGAGTTCCAGACAGACAGTGGCCCAGCGGGTTGCAGCCTCGCAGTGTCAACAGACAGTGGCCCAGCGGGCTGCAGCCTCTGCAGTGGCGACAGACATGGGGGCCAGGCGGGCTGCAGCCTCGCAGTGTCAGACAGACAGTAGGCCAGCGGGCTGCGGCCTGCTGCAAGTGCCAGCAGACAGTGGCAGCCGGGCGCAGCCTCTGCAGTGCCAGACAGGACAGGGCCAGCGGGCTGCAGGCCTCTGCCAGTTGTCAGACAGACAGTGCCACGGCTGCAGCCTCTGTGTTAGTGCCAGACAGACGGTTGGCCAAGCGGGCTGCAGCCTCTGCAGTGCCAGACAGACAGTGGCCGAGCGGGCTGCAGCCTCTGCCAGTGCCCAGACAGACCGTGGCCAGCGGGGCCTGCAGCCTCTGAGTGTTCAGACAGACAGTGGCCAACGGCTGCAGACCTCTGCAGTGCCAGAGACAGTGGCCAGCGGGCTGCAGCCTCTGCAGTGCTAGTGCAGCCTCTGACTGTAGAGGTTCAGCCAGCGGGTTGAATCTCTGCAGTGCCATACAGCCAGTTTAAGAGGGCGAAATCGAGGAATGTTCGAAAATATTTGTTCATGCTATGTGAACAGTTGAGTAACGCCTTGACAAACTAACCCCATTCACATCATAAGCTAATATTTTCGTTGGTTGCAACTTTTCCCAAAAAGTTAATTGGAGAGAAGAAGAAAAAATCACAGCGAACCTTCAAATATAGCACAAGCTGGTGGACCAAAAATAAATTTGGTGGTCATTAGCTTCTCCAACTGATATAAAAATTCCACCCATGGTCTTTAACTCTTTACTCATATATCTATTATCTATGAAGCCAGTAGACGGGCGAAGCTGGCGAGAGCCCTAAAATGCCGATCTGGCTCGCTGCTGCCCTTTATCGGTTATATGATAAAACGACGTCACCTTGTTCATCACCCCTTTTCATAGCCGAGAACAGCGACAGTCAGATCTAGAACAGTCATCAGCAGTGGCCTGGTTTGGTTTGGTCCTGTTATGCGATAATTCAAATAACTTCAGAGTTTTTACAAAAACTCGACGGCCACATGCGCCGATGTGATCTAGGTGGTGCTGCATGCATTTCCTAATATAGTACAATACAGAGTGCAGACAAACTGGGTACTTCCTAGGTAGATGGTTTGAATTAGATCATGCCTTCTCCTAGACTGACTCATGAGAGGTCTCATGTACAAAATATTCAATATTATATTTAAATTAGATTAGATGAGTTTAAGAAACTAACAAAGGAAGATACATACTATTCTGGCTGTACCTCCAAAGGCGCCCTCCGATGCACCTCTGGAGGCGCCATCCCACATAGCTCTAAAGGTAAAACCTCCGATAAAATTTAAATCGGCCCTCCCACTTAACCCTATACTGTCGGGGGGGGGGGGGGCGAATCGGCCCCCCCTTGAGTTTTTTCGCGTACGGTCATTCAGTACTCAACTCAGAATCTTCAAACATTGCTTGCTTTTCCTAACATTTCATTTGCGGACGAATGTGACTTTTTTCAAATGAATTATTAGAAGGGTGTCCAGAACAGTTTTTAGGGGGCGTTTCGGCCCGTTTGACACAAAAATCTTTGCATGGTTCAGCACTCAGGAGAAGTTGGAGTGAAGAAAGCTGTTAGCAAACAAGACATCGGGTAGAGGAATTGATGTTCTTTCAGATGGCATCTCAAAATTCAAAATTTTGAATTTTGAAATCCAATTTTTTTGGAAAAACTTATTTTTTTTCTCACCAAAATTGATGCAAGTTATTTATTTTCAAGACGTTTCAAAAAAACCGGATTATATTGAGGAAAACATGCCAAAATAATATGTGTGAAATTTCAGGCTGATATCGAAATATTTCATGACCTGATGTCAGGTCAAATGCTAACTTCCAAATAAGTATATGGTGAAAAATGAAAAACGAGGGTTTAATACATTGCATCAATCCAATTATATTAGTTATCATGTCATCTTAGGCCCTTTCTGATGAAAAGGATGATTTTTTTTAGTCAAGTGACCTTTCTGAAATGTCATCAAGGTCACCAACACCTTTTATTAAATAACTCGTACAAGAACATCATGAACTCACAAATGTCTCAAAATGTTGTCTCGCAATACGCGTCTTTTGATATGCATGACCGACTTACGTCACCTTGGCCTTGACCCGGTGTCCAAATTATCGATTTGACAAAGTTGATATATGTTCGACCGCAATGACGACCGAGAAAACACGATGTACCAAAATAAGTGCTGTATATACTTAAGATTAAAAAGTTATAGAAAAACATGTGCAGAAAAACAGTTATTTTTAACATTTGTGACCTGTACAGTTCAAAACCCATTGACGAGTCAATTTCTGATGCCTTACAGGGGTGAAATACAATTAACACCCGCTTAAACAGTGATTTCGTTGGATTCCTCCTAGCTGCCATTAGTTTCCGAGATACATGGCAAGGTTTCCTGAAAATATTCATGTTTTGACAAAAATATTTTTTTGATGACGTCATTTGACCTTGAAGATAATGACCCAAGGTCACCAAAATTTGACAAAATAGAGTCATTGTCGACCTTAGTCACACACCAAGTTTCATGTTTCTAGCTCTTATGGCAGCGGAGATCTGAATTGGGGCCGAATAAGCCCCCCGACAGAATCGTATACTTTTCATCCCTCCAGGAATAGGGTTAACTCCCAGGTCGCCCTCTGATACACATCTGGAGGGGCCCTCCCACATACCTTCAAAAGTGTTCTCCGATACACTTCTAAATGAACCCTCCGATACGCCTCCAAAGACGCCCTCCGATATACCTCTGAAGGCGCCCGCCTGCATACCTTCGAAGGCACCCTCCGATGCATCTCCGGAGGCGCCCTCCCGAATAGCTCCAGAGGCGCTCTCGGTGAAACCAGACCCAGAGGCATCACATCACATTCAGCGAGGAGCGCCTTCGATGGTATGTAGGGAGGGCGCCCTCGGGCTTCGGAGATATGTATCTGAGGGTGCTTTTGGACTGTGTGGAAGGGTGCCTTCAGAGGTGTTTCGAAGGGCACCTCTGGAAGTATGTGGGAGGTCGCTTTGAAGGTGTGTGTGAGGACGCATTTGGAGAGGATGTGGGAGGGCGCCTTTAGAGGTGTATTGGAGATCGCCTTTAGAGGTATGTGGGAGGGCACCTTCAGGGATGTATCGGTACGCGTTTTACATTCAGTGGAACGCGCCTCAAATTCAGCTGGAGCGCGCCTCACATTCAGCGAAGAGCGCCTTCGACGCCCTTCACTGAACGTGAGGCGCATTGCATGAACCGAACTTCGACGCAAGAGAGCGCATTCGGCGCCCAAGGGGGGGGGGGCATGGTGCAGTGACCCCCTCTAACATACGCCTTTGGTGTGTGCACGTGTACTTGAACATGGCAACATAGTGTCCTCAGTGGTGGGGACGCCCATGATCGTTTGTATTTAACAGCCTGCCCTGAGGGCACTGCGTGCTCCCCTGCTGCCCGCTCTATTGCTCTATTGCTCTATCAAGACACCCGGGTTATGGTTTTCAGGTCTGCGTGATGGTCAGAAATAATTATATTAAGTGCAATCGTGTCCAAGCTTAAATCATCCGCATATATCAATATCAAATGTGTGATGGAATAAATTTTGCAGTGTTGATAACATCCAGTGAGGATGTCCATCTAACATCCAGTGAGGATGTCCATCACAGAACTAACCAGTGAGGATGTCCATCACATAACTAACCCAACATGTTTACCACAGAGTCTCGAGTTCACCCGATTCCCAGGATGCCCTGATTTTTAGCAGAGAGCCCAACTCTTCCTCGCAATAAAATCCTCATGACCTTCGCTTTAACCGGCAGACGGCTCTATATGGGGCTTCCAGCCGGTTCGACACACCACAATACAGCCTCCAATTGCGCGGCGGCTCTCACCCGCTGCAGGTAGTTCGGCTCACCGCTGTGTGCTGCCGGCTCACCACTGTATACTGCCGGCTGCCGCACCTTCTCATCGCACGGCCCCTCGGGGCAGCCGGCGACGGCCTTGGCCGTCCCCGACCCCATCACCAAGACAATCACCAAACCGTCAGCACGCAGGGCTCTATACACTGTCAGCACCCACACAGCCAGCCATCAGCCTTTATCTTCCGCAAAGCCATCAGCTTTTATCATCCGCAAAGCCCTTAGTCAACATCAGTTGACATCAGCTGTCATTGGCCGTCATTAGCTGTCAACACCTGCCATTGTCTGACATCAGCTGACATCTCCCCTTTCATCTGACATCGGCGGGTTGTTTGCTGTAGGCCGGCGATCTCGTCACCCTGGGGAGTCCTGGCTGTCATGCCCTCACAGGCCTGGCAGCAGTGGCAGGGGCGACCTTGGCGCAGCCGTCGGCAAAGGCCCGGTTTGTTTACCTGCATAGCGAGGGGCGGGGGCGGTGGCGGGGGCGGCTGACGGCGGGGGGCGGGGCGGGTCGCGGCAGGCGCTCAGCACAGAGAAAGCCGAGTGGACGGGGCCCTCTCGGCCGGGCTGGCGGTGTTTACCTGCCAGCATGGGTGGGCCGCAACGGGGACCGCTTCCCTGAGACAACTGAATCTGATTGACAGGACATAGATCACAATGTGGAGGACTGGACGCTGAGTCAGAGGCTGGCTTCAAAACACTACGCTCCGGTCAGCGGAGAAACTGGACCACGGTCAGAAGCTAGGCTCGAACACCACGCTCCAGGTCCAGGCCGTGAATAATGGTACACGAGTCTGAATGGCTCGAACACCACGCTCCTGTCCAGCTGAGATATGTGTGTCGCGCACAACACACAGCTAAATCATGCTACCTACGCCAATTATGTATTTATGCTTATCGTCCCATTTCTGTTAAATGAAATGCGCCAAGTATGGAAATATACACAAATTAAACCAGGGTATGCTCGGAAATAAGTTGAATAGTATTAACTTACTGATTACCACAAATTAATTTGGAAACTAAACCCAAAGTGTACGTCATACAAAGCCATCAGAGTATTGTAACCCACTCGAGAAAGTATGTTTTACCCCGCTAATCCAACACGGCACCAACTTTGACTCCGCCTGACTCCCTGGCATCACCCACTGTGACAGTGCGACGGCACTTGACTCCGTCTATCTCCCGCAGGAT
Source organism: Semibalanus balanoides (assembly GCA_014673585.1). Classification (NCBI taxonomy): domain Eukaryota; kingdom Metazoa; phylum Arthropoda; class Thecostraca; order Balanomorpha; family Balanidae; genus Semibalanus; species Semibalanus balanoides. The sequence continues at coordinate 2,444 of VOPJ01001903.1, read as the reverse complement.
ACTCACTGTGGCGGGAGCACATAATCGACGATCTCGATCAGCTCGAGGATCTGTCCCGGTCGACCCATGTTGGCAGCGTGCTGTGCTCTGCCCTCTACCGCGTCTCGTCCCTTCTCAGTCCACGTCACTTCGTCTCTCCACGCTCCTCACACACTCAGCACGGACCGTGTCACTCGGAACCCGATCACGCAACACCACAGTCCACACACCCCTCCTCGCCGAATATCACCCACACGTACCCGCACCCACAGGGTCCGCAGTCGAGCCGGCGACAAGACAGACCAGCAGCCGTCGCTGTCCTCTCTCTTCAGCCTGTCAATCGCACGCTAGTCCAACAACCGCTTCACACTACCGAACCTGACACGACCTTCGGCGGTAGGAAGCGATCCGCGCTCCTCTCAACTCGTCTCGTCTCGATCACCGGAGAGGATATATACTCGTCTCTCTGAGCCAAGTCGATGTCGTTAATCACACGCCACTTCCCGTCGCCAGACAAGCTCTGGGTGGCTGTCAGAAGCTCTCTGGGTGTCGCTCCGGTCGGGAATACGCGAAAGCTCACGGGCGGGCTTGTGGCAGGCTCTGAATCTTCGAGTACTGTGGAGCTCTTGCGTCTTTCTCTGGGCAGGGCGGTGTGGCAGCTCCGGTTTTCTCTTCTGCGGCGAGCTGTGCCGAGCTGCTGGTCTGTCTTCTCTGGGCAAGCCACTCTGACGGCTACCTAGACCGTCCCCTGGGGTGGGCTGTGCACGGCTGGCGGCGGGGCAAGCTCTGTTCGTGCAGACCTGCGCCGGGCGTGGCAGACCGCGGTGCCTGACAGGACTGTCCTGGCCGAGGGCCGATCCCAGCGCGACCCAGCGGCGGCCGCGTCAACTGCTCGGGTGGCTGATCGTCACCTAAGCCTAGAGAGCGGAAGAGATGGGAGCGGCGCGCTAGAGCGGGAGGAGACGAGCGGCGTGATGTATGAGTGGGGAGGAGGGACAGAAGTCTTAGACGTGTGGGAGAAGAGGCGTAGTAGCAGCTCGTCCGAGACTAAGGAGTAGAGGTGCGGCAGGAGACTGGGAGGATAGAGCGGGCGCGAGGAGAGCGGGGATAGAGCGGCGGAAGGAGAACGGGATTAGAGCGGCGGTAGAGTGACGGAGGAGACGGGGTAGAGCGGCGGAGGAGACGGGTTAGAGCGGCGGAGGAGACGGGGTAGAGCGGCGGAGGAGAGCGATTGGGGTAGAGCGGTGAGAAGAAACCGATGTCGAATGATGGAAGGCAGCGGCTAGAGCGAGGAGGAAAAGGGATGAGTCAGAGCAAGAATGGGACGTATGGAAAAGAAAAGAAAGAGGGAATAAGAGACGGATATATTGGAAAGATCAGCTAGAGCGACGAGGCGACGAGCGAAAGCGGAGAGGTGAGTTCGAGTGGAAAGGAAGCAGAGCAGAGCAGCGGCATGAACCAGGGAGCACAGGACCACCCATTCAGTCAGGACCTATCCATTCAGTCTTCTCCCCACTCCCCCGTCCCGTCGGTCTGTCAAGGTGCCGCTCCGGACACGACCAACGCTGCCAGGTCGTCGACGCGTCGTCTCCGACGCTAATACGGGAGCGGCGCGTCGCGTCGCCGGCGGCGGCGGCGGTGGGGGACAGGCGGCTCCGATCCATCTCCGTGTGTGTGTGACGCTGCCTCCGCCGCGGCAGTCGGAGTGACGTGACGCGCGACGTCGGAGTGACGTGACGTGACGCGCGACGTCGGAGTGACGCGTGACGCGCGACGTCGGAGTGACGCGTGACGTGGGAGTGACGCGCCACACCCGGCCAGTTACGAGTCGTCACAGTAAGGTGACAGGCAGGAGGGTGATGGTACCCGGTGAGATGAGGTCTTCTTTTCTCCAGACGGCGCTTCGATGTGAGTCGCCCGGCAAGCAGTAACATGTGATGCCCCAGCCCACCAGGCAGTATCATGTGATGCCCCACCAGGCAGTATAATGTGATGCCCTACCAGGCAGTATCACGTGCTAAGCTACTTCTAGCTGACCAGGCTTCTACAGCTGACCAGGCTGTACCTGTTTCTACTTCTACTTTCTACTTCTACAGCTGTTTCTACAGCTGACCAGGCTGGACCGGAGCTCGGAGTAACACGAGAGCCGCTACTCTGCTTCATGACATGCTCCGCTGTTAATGATAAATTTCCTGTTACTTCGAGATAGATCGAATCAGCATCATATCCTATGTCATGTTGTATTGTATCGTTGTCGAAGAAGGCTACGTTATCGATCGGACTTAGTTTATATTCATGGCACACATAGCGCTCCTCGAAGCATCAGAGCATCGAGTGCCCCTGTCGCCCTGTTGCTCCTGTTATCCCTGTTACCATTTGTTATATGTGGCGTGTGACAGGCTTGGAAATAAATCTAGATATTCACGTCGAATAACGCTGCCACCTGTTCGTATACGTGAAGCCCT
>VOPJ01001896.1:0-17147 GCA_014673585.1 Semibalanus balanoides | reverse complement strand
GCGACTCGAACCCAGGCTGCCACTACTGAGATAGGTCAGAAGACCAGCGCTCCCCCACTGAGCTACGGGGGCGGACATCTAAGGGCTACGGGCGGTTTATCTAAGTTATTTTGGGAAAAAGCTATCCGCTACCCGGTGGTTGTCTATTAAGCCGTCATTAAAAATGCTAGCGTGACCTGAGGTCAAACGGCGACATTTTGAGGCATTGTGCACCATCTATGTGCTAATGCGATAGCTATGGCCTATGACCCTGGAACGGCTCGTCTACTTCATTTAGCGTAGGAGTTATGGGGTACAGCAGTTTTTGGCTAAACCTGTGTTTTTGAAGGTGTTTCGTGACCTGAGGTCAGACCATAGGCGTACCCAAGGGGGGGGGGGCAAAAGGGGCAATTGCCCCCCTGAAGGTCCGTGCGTGCCCCCTTGGCCAATGGGCCCCCTTGGCCAATGGCTCCCTTTGAAAATAGGGCCAGAAGGGCCCTATTTTCACTCTAAAGACCAGCGAAGCGTGGTCTTTAGAGTGTTTAGAGCACATCAGAGGCTCTTCAGAGGTTCTTCAGAGGTTTTTGAGGTCAGAGTACCCCATAAAGTGGCTAGAGTGCCACCTCAGGCGGCCAGAGTGTCTTTTCAGGTGGTAAGAGGGCCCTCTCAGGTGGTCAGAGTCATAGGTGTACCAAGGGGGAGGCAAAAGGGCAATTGCCCCCTGAAGGTCTGTGCGTGCCCCCTTGCCCGATGTGCCCCCTTTGGAATAGGGCCCTGACCCTATTTCCCAATTAGGGCCCTGACCACGCAAGCGTGGGTCTTAAATGAATTCAGAGCACTTCAGTTTTTTCCGGGTCCTATAGGTCAGAGTGCCCCCCTCTGGCGGCCTCTGGGGTTTCATGGATGAGAGCAATCCAGGCCTTTGGTCCTTTGGAGTAATCATTGGAAACCTCCACATTTTGGCTAGTTGCGGCTATAGACGGCAGCCAGACCTTCGACAGGGGGCTACAATCCAAAAGGGGGCCCCCTCAGCAAAGCCCCCCTCCGAAAAAAACTGCGCAAAACACAATCTCCCGGATTAGACCACTTTATTTTGCGGCCACCCAAAAGCGCAAAAAGGGACTTCGCCGATCACCTTTTAGTGAAAAAGTCGGTTCCTGGGGGGGGCACGTGCACCCTGTACCCCCTGCTAATGCCTCAGTGCACGAAATAGAGCCTGTGCCCAAGGTGATCTCACACATTTTCGCCGTATTTCGCCGGCCTGGCCAAATACGGCGATTTTTTAGGGATGTTTCTGGGGTCCCCTGAAAAATAATGTTTTTGTGATTTTTTTTCTAAAAAAGGGTGAAAATAAGTGCCCCTCTAAAAATATGGTGTGCCAAATCCGATGTTTTTTTAAGTGGGGTTACCTTGTGCCCCCCGACTGAAAATTGCCCCCCCACACTCCTGAAGCGAATCCTGGGTACGTCACTGGGTCAGACGGTTGCGGTGTAAGGTAATCTGTTTTGTTGTGCATAAAAATGTTTACTTTGTGATGGTTCTGTGCTCAGTTGCAGCTGTAAATGCGTTTTTTTCGATTGCATAGGGTACCGCGCACATATTTATCACACATTAAAAAACATTTGTGACCTCAGGTCAAACTGTAACCCGGGCTGGTTAAATTTATATATGTGCATGATCCTTACCCGTCCCTATTCCACGTATTTTGGCGTTTAAAAAGGTGGTCTAAGTCATTTAGGTAAACAGTTATAGGGTAGGACCCCATATTTGACCTTTTGTAACCGATTGTGACCTCTGTAGGTCAAACCGTTTAAGATATGCACCTATACTTTTACGTGCAGTGTTCTGACGCCATTACGCTGCTGGTGTGCACATTTGGGCGTAATAGGAGTAATTTTGAATGCGTATTTGAATACGAAAACGAATATGTTGCTAACTTCATGGACATGCACGTCTATTATCCTGGCTATTGCTATTCGCTACGCGTGCTTATGAATCGCAACAAAGTTAAGGAGCAGGCTGGTACTTTGATAGGTATCCGTATAAGTCAGTCAAAAATATAGATAATTGCTTCTGAATTTTTTAGGGGCATCGTTCATTGCTTTTTTCTCTAATATATCTTCCCATTTTTTAAAAATATCTTTGCAAATTGGGGGTTAAGTTTGGTGATGACAAAAAGTACGGGGAAAAATTTGAAAATGGTCATATATTACATTGGCCCATATATTCGAGAACAAAGCATGAACGATGCTCATTAAAATTGCCAAAAGCAATATCTTTATTTTTGACTGACTTGGTCTCCCTAAGTACCAGGCAGCTCCCTTAAAGGGAAATATAGCACATTTAACATAAGTTTTTGAACTGAGATAGCCAGATTGTCGGGGTGTGCTGGCAGACCCCAAATCCGAAATGTTTCCCTCCAAAGCGACCTAGTTGCTGAAGTTCAACGCAAAACGTTGGTCATATGTGGTCATTATTTTCAACGTCACAAATCCCGTGACGTTTCGCATACGTCATCAGTAAGTTAACTCCACTGTGCTTTGCCCCGCACTTCCACTTCTTTGAACCGTCGCCCGTATTTCAGTTACCTTCGCGTTCCGCCCGCGACCGCTACGACGGTCGTCTAGGCGTTTCGGCACACTAGTGGTTCACGTATGCGTGCCCCACGCCCCTGACCCTGCGCGAGCGAAGCGCCGGTCGACCCAGCCAGTCGCGTTTCACACGCCTACCGGTGCACCCATCGTGCGTGCCGGCACAGCAGCTGTCACTGGGCGGGCGCAAAGTTTTGCCGTTCGATGCCTCCTTGGTGACGAACAACTCGCTTGGTGACTGCAAGATTGGTGGTGACGTCACATGTAAACATATTATATTTGTCAATTACAACATTCTACTTTTTTTCGCAAAAATGAATGCCACGGACCCGTAATCCAGGGCATTCTTCTCCACATTCTACACTACTTTTCCCAAGGTGCTATATTCCTTAACTTGGTTGCGATTCCTAAACACGCATTCGCTACACGGCTGTGACCAAGGCTCTATAACACTGTTCATCTGTTCACTGTTCTATAACACTCGCTAGGTGACAGCACTAGTGTTGGTAACTTTATAGGTGACAGCACCTTACAGCAATAGTCTATGGTTTTGATAATGGTAAAAAAGGCACTCTGCACTCTAGGTCATGTATAAGTTCAGACGGGTAAGAACCTCATCTGGTAATGCACGAATTATCATGATATTTATTATTTCAAGGTTTTAGTGGCAGCCTAAGAAAGGAATATTGGCCTAATTAAAACCACTACCAACTTTGAGAGTGTCGACTTCGGAGTTCGGACCTCGGTCCTCGACTCGACCCTGCGACCAGACCAGTTACGTTGAGGTTGAGATTCATGGAAAAAACAATGAAGTTAGAGATAGTCTGGAAAGGCACCAATCTACCAATTTCATTCGGAAGCTGATTAAACCCCGGGCCCGTGCAAATACTCTTGAATACTCGTTTTCAAGGTGTTGTACTTGTATGCTAACACGACAAACTGTCCAGCACTATGCTTTGTCGTCTTTTCTGGCGCATTAGTGACATACATTGCGTTGATATGTGAAATCCAACTGGCGCCTGCCTTATCCTTATGCAAATATTGCGGTTCTAAAAATAAGGAAGAAAAACGAAGTCAAATCAGGTATATTGATTTTACTTTATTATGTTGTCACTTAGTCCTTTTTTATATTAATTAAAAGACATTTATTGTACATTTTGTGCAATATTTTGTCCTAGTTAAAATTTGGATAACTTGGCTGCCAGTCATGTTTTGGTTCCTGTCCTGGCTCTAGTAGGCTGCCGCTCTGCCTTGTGTGTCTCTAGCAGCCTTGGTCTAGGGCCTTGAACACAGGTAAATGTAACTGTCTGATGTGATAATTTGTGTTATTTCTATTTCTGTATTTTTTTAATTCAAGCATATTATTTCAATTATCAATCTAAATTTGTTGCATCATAACTTTGTTGAGCCACAGAATCAGAACATAAACATACCAATTAAAATTGTCAAGTTGGGCATAAAATATCGTGTTTTATTATTTCTCACTTATCTGCATTGTCCTACATATTCAACTCTCCACTTGTAAGGTCAAAACAAAATGTACCTGGTCTTCTGCTTGCTTAAGACTCAACATAAACCTTCTTTACCTTATCAATTTGAACTCCTCAACGCCAATGTTAATGTAAAGAGGTTGATTCATTTTTAATTGTAGGATTAACAACAACATTGTAATGCCGGACACATCCTGAAATTGAAATGGGACTTATCATGCTATTGGTGAGCAGATTTTACTCTCCAGGGCTGTGGGAGTAAGAGTCATCAGAGTTCAATGGCCCATATATATACTGGCTGGGTCAGTCTGGGGCAGTAAAAATTGTGCGACTCCCAACACCGGTTGACAGTCATGAATAAGTGCATGGGAAATTTGTTTCATGTTAGGTATATTTGTGACTGCCAAGTGGTCCAAGGTAAATAACAGTGATGCCCCCTTGACTTTTGTTGGTTTGATTCCTTTCAATTCAATTATTTAAATAATGAGGTAATGGTGGGTGAAATAGAAGCTAGGATGTATTGCATGCATACAAAATGGATGGATTTCTTTTGTCAGGCCCATGCTAAGCAGAGCTTGTTGCACAGGTCTTGACCCCTACTATCTGACCATGCATTTCCTGGTAGCCATAATAATTAAGAGACAAAAGTTGTATGTGCCTGTGCCCAATATACCTGGAACATTTTATTTTCCTTAAAGTTCCTTGAGAAGTGTGTATGGAGGTGAGCCTCAGGCTATGAGCTGCTGCTGACTTCATGATGATGTCTGCATCCAGCATCCTGCTGTATGTGTTATTTACTGGTGTGTCCAATATGTTTGGTCAGTTCAGAGTGGGGATGGTTCTGAGTTCTGACATGTTAATCCTATGGCATTAATGCAAACTTGCTTTCATGACAATTGGTTGATAAAAATAAATGAGAACATTATTTAATGGGCAGTTGTTTTAGTTTTGATACATTATTTATGTTTTTAAGTCAGATGAAATAGGTGAAGCAAACATTCAGTGTCCCAAAAATTGTTGATTTTGGGTGGCAAATACACACCAAACCGTGAATATTTTTCCACTCTCATTCTCCAAATAGGAGTGAATTTTCCACTCCCAAATTATAAATTGTGAGGTTGATTCTGACATAAATAAGTATTGACTAAAAATACACTATTTCAATTAAAACTACTCTTCATATTCAAAACAGTAATACATATCATACCATTTCTAGGTACATAATTTTCTACTCTCATGGTCTTCTTTGTCTAAAATTTTCCACTCTGACACCCAAGTCAAAATGGAATCTTGGGACACTGCAAAAATTAGGTGAGAAGTAAGAAAGTAAGGCCATCCTTTCATATCATATTATATATTTTAATAACATCCATAAAATGGGCTTTCCGTTTTCCACATCAAATAACATGTAAAAACATATCCCCCTTGCATTAAGCCAGTATGATCCCTAATCGGTGAAGGACGAGCAAGCCCGTAAAAACCCGATAGCAAATACATTAATATGCTGTCATCTGAACACCTTTTACTCAAACCATACACAAAATTTCAGCTTAATTGTTTCAGCCGTTTCTGAGTTACGAACAAGGATGGTGTTCACATGTGCATGTTCAGTGTGACCCAGAGTCTGAACACACACAATTTTAGCTTAATTGGTACAGCTGCTTCTCAGCTATAGCAGGATAACGTTTTATGACACCTCTGACGCGTCACGTTCCACGCGCCATACTGACCCTCACGTGAGACGAAACATTATTCCATACCATATTATGTCAATAATATAATTTTTGAATGGGGCTATCAGATGGTGAAGACCGCTTATTAATCGGATGCAGGATTCCAACGATATGGGCTTGTGAAAACCGCTACGGTCGGGCCGGGTCGGCCGCTTATATGTGAGAAAAATCCCGTATTGTGGACTTGCTCGCGCTTCGCGCTCGCTCATAATAATACACATCAACCATCAAGATACACTCAATGCAAGTTTTAAAATATAATTGAGACTCTTTTTAAAAATAGCCGAACTGGGTGAAGCCTTCGCATTCAGTGGCAAATGATTCCACGCTCTGATGGCTCGGATGAAAAGCGAGCGTCTGGTGAACTCAGTGCGTGGCGTGCGGCACCTCTAGCTGCCCGCCACTGGTAGCCGTGGTTACGCGTGGATGCCTCGAAGCGACTGATGGTCCGTGAACTGAGTAGTTCGGGGGCGTTTTCGGCATGAGCTGGCTGCTGTTTGACCAAGCAGTCAGTGCGACCGAAAATCTCAATCATCATCATTCTTGGCATGAGTGAGTTTATACAGGGTGCACATTGTACAAGTCTCGTTGGATAACCATGACGTTTATCGCACGCCAGCCAAGTTCACGCAGTGTGCCAGATACTCGCTCGCGGTACCCCAGGCCAGTGACAACGCGAGCGCCAAAGTTAATGCCCTTCTGCGGCCTACGTTTTTGGGTTTGAGTACAGCCTCCCCATACACACATGCAGTATTGCAAATGAGGCAACACAAGCGCATTTCCCTCAACCACTAATACAAATGATATATGGTACCTGATTGTTTTTGCTACTTTCCACGACAATTTGAGTCAGTACGCAATAAACTGTGCAAAGTCAAAAACGTCGCAAAATCAAAATGTCGATCCACACCCGTCCGAAACAACCCCACCCGCTGCCCGAACTTACCCCACGGGTAGGGTGCACTTGGCCATTTGCATCATGTGACGTTTACACTCCTGCCGTCTTTACATTGAGATATATCTCTGATTGGTATTGATAAATACAAAGGCCACAGCACCCAAATAGCAGCCGTATTTGGAGTTCCTCAGGATGGTACAGGTACAGTTCTCGAGCTTTTGGTGATGAACGAAAAAGTGGTGGAACTATACCCACGTAGACGGGTGGGTACTGGGTATCTTCCCATACACATTAACAAATACATCACATATTTGGTTAGCACCAGTCTGTATAAGTGTACTTGTTCACATATTTTTATTTCATTCTTTTCCAGAAAACTGCAATGTTCGCAGCAAGACTTACGGTTCGCTCGCTTCAGGTGGGTGCAGCATTTCTGGTTGGGTTATGTCTACAATCATTTTATGTTACTGATATTATATATTTGACAATGTTTTTGACAGTAACAGTACAGTATCATTTGATATCACTAGAACAGAGCTCAGTTGCGGTCCTAATTTGTCTATTCACAATATTGTTAGAATAGCAGTGGACGCATGACCTTATAAACATCAATATTTTTTGTGTCGATTTTTTCGTTATTTTTGTTGTCAAAAACGCCACTTTCATATGTCAAATACTTTGCTTTGCCTCCATATTTGTGTTTTCTTCTTAACGCTCCCAGATCACATACTTCTTTGAAACTGGCTTATCAGCTTGTTGCAAGGTGTGTTTAAGAAATATCACCTAATATAGACATATTTTTCCCTTTGAGCACTCATTCCTTAGCTAAACCACTTAGCTGTTCGCTTTTGAAGGTTTGCTATGTAGCACCTACCCATACCAGCACTCTCCTGGTATTTAGGTACCATAGATTCTCTTGACATTATAAAGACAATTAATGGTTTTGCCGTTGTATTGTTCGATTATTCACAACTCTAGTATGGAATGTGTGATAGTTAGAAGCCAGAGATGGTCCATACCTACGTTCACTGGTGTTTCTTGACCTTTGTCTCGGCCAAGGGCGGCGGCCGCAGGCCATGCCAGCCGATGGTAAACATGTTCAGAGCTTTCCGCAAATATAATTGTCGTGGCAAAGTACAAACAGGCTACACTCGCACTGTAAATGCTATTATCAAATAAGTCGGGTCTGTTTGTTGTTTTCGCACTTTGTGGAGTCTTTAACTCATTACTTGGCGTTAAGCAGCGTCTAAAGCCGAAAAAGATTGCATATGTGCAGTGAAAACTGTCAACAATTACACATGTTGTTTGTGATTTCAAGGGTCAATGAGGGGCTTGAAAAGGGATTTTTAGTAGGTGCATTCTGGCCTTTGTTTATAAATTCGACAACTCACATTTCTTGCAACTTCTGTCGTCCATCGCTACTTGTAACCCTGATGACGAACCCCATTGTGTCGGTCAGATGGCGCCCTGTCGCCTGATGTCGGGACAGAAGCCCCCGCCCGCCGCCTCGAAAGTGGCCGCCGCCCCGACCCCGCCTCCCGTAGACGACACACCAGGTGAGATAGTGCAGTCGGTGACGGCGACGGTATATACGCAGAGGCACGACACCATGTACTTCTACACGCAACTTGCACAAGAGGTTTAATGCTTTGGAAATGCACTGATATCGTATGAGTTGATGTTGAAAAGGACATCTTCGCTCCTTCATTTTGCGTAATATGTTATTGCTTTGTATATTTATGCTAATTATATATTTCAACAGGGTCTCCATCTCGTTTTGTAGTTAAGTTATGATATATCGACATATCTAACTCGGTCGCAGAACGGCAAACTAAAATTGTCGCCATACCTGACCCGTGCCGTAAATGCTGAGACGATGCAAGAGACGAAGCTTACCCAGAGCTGATTCGTGCATGTCCTTACAAGCATGACATACACAGTGTACTCTAAGGTGTCGTGTGTAAGTCATTTCCGAGGTCTTCTTGGTATGCTTGCTTTTGATCACGCGTGTAAAGTTTCACCCACACCGTGTGCGATCGTTTTGCTTCGATTGAACTCAGTACACTGCTTGAGCAGGGATGGTCCGTTTTGGCTGATACCTACGCGCCACGTGCTCAGATTTGTGAGATTTCCATCGCTGTAACGGTCTTAGTATAAGGGAACTCAGCAGCAGCTTGCGTCCTTACTGTTGACGTATCAATGATGCCTCCTTAATAGTGTAAATTTGTGACTGTTTTCAGTCGGCCCTGGAGCGAGCAAGTCAGGAGACTACAAGAACCCCGAGTACTTCAAGTACAGCAACATGTCTTACTTTGATTTGGAGCTGGATATGAAGAAGGATAGGCTGCCTCAGCCTAACAGCAGGGAATGAGGCCAGTGATATCAGGAATATAAGCGACTCGTGTGATTTGTGTGTCGAATGGTGTATATAGGACAAATACATCGATGGTAACGTACGAGCCTTGTTGGTTATAGTTCAAAGAGGTGAAAGTGTTATTTGTATCTCTTTCAGCATGCATGAGTTGATTTACCATCGGTATCAAACCGGCACTCCTGTTTGGAACTAGCGTACAGCCTTCGATAACGAACTATTCGTCAGGATAATGATGGCCACCAGTGGCCAGACCTATATCCGCCGAACTTTAATTGTTTATGTTGTAGCTGTGTTGTGTTATTTTAACCAATACATGACATCATTAATATCCTGAGGAGGATAGATACCTCTGGTTCGGTAATAGGTTGAGTGGGAGGTTCACCGACATCTCGCGCTGCGCCTGTGGCAAGAAACTTAGCTTCGCCTACCTCCGCCAGATGTCACTAGCTGCTACATCTTCGACTAGTTTCATTCCTCAAGTTCTGGCATAACGACGCGCGGGTCCTCTCAACTTACCCCGGTACTCTGCCACTAACTTTAGCCATCACGCTGCTGATGCATTCATAATGTCCGGCATTCAGAATAGTTGCCATTCTTGCCAGTGACTGCATCGCTAGACGCTAACTAATATGGTAGTATGTGAGGCAGGGGAGGGGAGACAGCCTCTGAGGGCAGTGGGGAGCCGGCGCCGCGGCCGGCCGGCGGCCGTGCTTCCTGACGCTTAAGCCACCGCGAAGTTGCGGCGTGGTATTGATCTCGGCAGTTCCGGTGTCTCAGTTCCGGAGATCCGCCGTCCCAACTGCGCTGGTACCACCCACACATGGGTGTGGTAGACGGCGCGGAGAGGCCGCTGCTGCCAGACTTTTGTTTTAGCGGACTCACATTTTTGGACGTCGACCTCAAGTCTGACTAACAGTCGAAGAACTGACTCGGACTCTTGACTCAAGGGCTGTTAACAGACAAAATGAAATCGACTTCGACTCTTGGACTTAAGAGCTGTTTAAGAAAAATGAATCGACTCGACTCAAACTAACTAAACTAACTCAACTAAAACTGACTCAAGTATAGTTTTAACAAATTAATTCGACTCGACTCAAAAATACATTTGAGTCGACTCAATTTGTTGGCTCATCACAAATTTGATTATTACTTGATGTTGACCGTGTGTGTGTGTGTGTGTGGGGGGGGATCGGGTGTCAGAAAAATCGCATTCTATCGAGTGCAAGTTGGTTTGCTCAGGTGAAGGGCGTGACCCCAATTCCCCCTTATCCCTGTTGCATTTGTCTCACATGTGTTTGAGTCGACTCAAGTCTGACTCACAAACGAAGAACTGACTCAACTCTTGACCCAAGTTCTGTTTCAAACAGAATTCATCGATTCGACTCTTGACTCATGTCCCGCTTTAAAAAAATGAGTCGACTCAACTCATGACTCATCCAAAAATGTCTGACTGAGTCGATTCATGACTCAACTCTGAGTCAGTCACACGTCTGGCTGCTGCTGGGCCGCTCCTTAGGCCCAGTCCCCCCCCCCTCCTGTGGAAGGGGTGGTGTGGGGGTGGTACAGCGGCCGTGCTGCGGCTGTGAGTTGCGACAGATGCCCGGTTTGCCGACGGATGCAACACGCGGTGTTTAATTGGTACTTTGTCGGCGTGAAAGGTTACAGAGCGGATCGTTGCCCACTGCGGGGGATGGTAATGGATGTGTGTGGGACGGCAGCAGAGGCGATAAGTTGACATGGGCACTACCCTACGTCATGCGATAGTTCAGATAGTTAAAAGTTCACATTTACACACGCTGCATTTGGAGGACGGGATTCGGTATCCGCCAGCGGAATAGTGTAGGTTCACCATCCCCGCAGTTGTTTTGGTACACACGAGGGTCCGGCTTCTTTCTCCTCTAGCATATGTTTGACGGCGAATTATGAAACGACCATAAATGCATTCAAACCGCATTACTGAGAGCTTCAAATTGATATTGGTATTGGCACATTGGTTCACCTCATCCATTGTCTGTTTATAAACAAAACTCCGTTTTAGCTCTTTGCGGTGAAAACAACGTTATTTTGCTTAACCCGCGCCGGGCCGGTGCTCGGCGCCACCTTTCTCGGGCCGGCGGCGGGGGGTTTCGACAACCCCCCCCCCTTCTAACTCGACTCCTATGGTAGGGGTGTACTATAAAATGGACTTTTTCGAAAATGGAAAAAAGCCTGTCAGAACCTGTTCCATGGACCTTAAAAAGAGACGTGGTGCATCAGATATTGGTTTCTTTTTTTAAAAACCCTTACCACCTGTCGAAAAAAAAACTGTAAAAATGGCAGGATGCCACCAAAGTTGGCGTTCGTCCTGTATTATTTCTCAATAACTTCCGATCCACTTCAGTGACTCAATCATTTTGGTAGCTAGTAGGACTTTATAATTTTTCATTGGGAAATAATTTTGGACACCAGAAAAGTTCCGGGTCAGGTCGGTCACTGACGTTGCACAAGTACAAGCTGGCGCAACTTTTTTTAGCTGATGGATGCTCTCATGCGCTACTTAACTCATTATTATCATCACTTGGCTTAGAGAATCGATTCATGACGGTTATCAGTGGTGGCATACATACCCCCACCCCCTTTAAAGCTCGAAGGGCACAATAGCCCAAGGGCCATTAGCCGATCCGAAGTCACTCTTAACGGATTTCACCCCGTTTTCAAAACAAATCGCAAATGATTTGTCTACTCTGACCCCGAGGACTATCTGCCTCCAGAGAGCCCAGAACTGGTCTCCGTAGGGCCACGTCGGCCTCGATGCCCACCTGATCACCAGGAAGGCCCATTTCTGACTTAAAGAGGCCGATCTGTGTTTTAGAGGCCATTTCAGCATGTAAAGTATATTTTTAACTACACGGGTCCATTCTAGCTTATACATATTTGTCTTCATTTTCAAAGAGCCCTCCCAAGGTTGAGGGTCTACTAAGCTGAGAGGGCCCACAAAGGGCCTTTGGGGCCCAATTTGCCACGGGCCTCCTCCTTGATCGAATCCTGGGTCCACCACTGAAGGCCATAATATAACTGCTCTGGCCAATACAACATGGCTCAGGAAGTCAAAACTGGGCCCTCATGAGGTTCAGAAACTGGCCACTGGATTCAAAAAGTGGGCCTTAAAGGCGAGGGGCCCTGTGAAACCAGATGGTCCTGGAAATCCAGAGCGGGTCCTTCTGGAGGTCAGGAGTAGGCCCTCGGGAGGCCAGATGGGCCTAATGGAGCCAGATGGGTCTCTGGGAACCTATGAGTCCTTGGCTGTCTGTGGTGCTCAGATTCTCAGACTCTGGTCTTGAGCCCTAGACTTTTAAGATGGCCCCTGTTCCCCGCGTTGAGGGTTCTAGGTCAGGTCAGAGTCCGAGAGGATCCTCAGACAACGAAATTGGCACTTCAATCCAGCCAAAAGGCTCCCCCTTAGCTTCCAGATTGGACCCAGTGGCCTCCATTAGGCATTACTCTGGCCTCCCGAGGGCCTACTCTGACCTCCAGAGGACCGCTTCTGATTCCAGGAGCCATCTGGTTTTCACAGCCCTCTGCCTTTCACAGGCCCACTTTGAATCCAGTGGGCCAGTTCTGACCTCAATGAGGGCCCAGTTTGATTTCCTGAGCCATGTTGTATTTGGCACAGGAAGCAGATATTATGGCCTTCAGTGGTGGACCCAGATTCGATCAAGAGGAGGCCACGTGGCAAGGGGCCCCAAAGCCTTGGTGGGCCCTCTCAGGCCTTAGGTAGACCCCTCAAGCCTTGGGGTCCCTTTCGAAAATGAAACAAATATTTATGCTTAGAATGGACCGCTTAGTTAAAAAATTACCTTACATGCGAAAGGCCTCTTACAACCAGAATGGCCCTCTTCAAGTCAGATGGGCCTTTGTGATCAAGGGGCCCATCTGGAGGCCGACGTGGCCCTAAGAGAACCAGAGTGGGCTCTCTGGAGCCAGAACTAGTCTCTGGAGTCAGGAATAGACAATCACTTGCGATTATTTGAAAACGGGTGGAAATTCGTTTAAGAGTGGACCCTTCGGTCGGCTATGGGCCCCCCTTGGGTATTCCTTGCCCTTCGAGCTCAAAGGGAACTAAGGTGGGGGTATGGTATCTCCCTCTGAATCCACCACTGATAACTCATTGATCGGATTTCTAACCCAATGATATAATAATGAATTAGAAGTGCATGAGAGCATCCATCAGCTTAAAAAACGTGCGTCCACTTTGTACTTGTAACGTATAACTCAGTGACTACCTGACCCGAACTTTGTTCTGTTTCAAAAGTTCCCCTGAATTTTCTACTAGCCTACCAATTGATGGATGTCCAACTGAAGTGCGATCGATATTGAGAATAAATACAGGGACGCAACGAGACCACTTTGTGGCACCTGCCATTGCTATTAATGCATTTTACAGGGTTTTTTTTCGAGGTGGTAGTTTTTTTAGGAGAACCAAAATCGATGCCACCAACGTCTCTTTTAAGGTCCATGGAACAGTTCTGACAGCTTTTTTCCATTTTAGGAAAAAAGCCATTTTATAGTACACCCTACCTATTGACCTAGACATAACCCGAAAATACCGTCGAGAAGCTTTCGTCAAATAGGTTTGGAAACTTATTTTTGGTGAAGAAAAAAAATATCAGGTCCAATATTAGGTCACCAGAGTTCATCAAAGTAAGTTTTCCAGATTTAGACATTAGCTCCACGATTTACCCCAATTATCTCGAAACTATGATAGGCTAGAAGCAAACGAAAAAAAGTCGAAGACATTGGGAAATTCCAATCGCAAACTTGGAGCCTCAAAGTTTTGAGCTCATATCAATAGTTAGGCTCCAGAGGTTATCAAATTGTGAAAATGCAGTTTTTGTAAAATTGTTTTCCTGAATAGCTTTTATCTAATACGATATACATTTTAAACATTATCGTGTTTCTCTCGTCAAGACCCTTAAACATACATGATGACCTGTAAGGTCAAACTTTTCAAAATTTGACCTCAGGTCAAGTCATTGGGTGACCCCCAGATAGGTCATGTGCATATGGGGCGGACGCGGCCGACGAGACAAACACAGTTTCCGTAGGGCGAAGGTGAGAAAAGCTCCCGTAGGGCGAGGATTAACACCCGAACAGCAGTTCTTCAAGAAGATACTAACCCAGTTCCAGCTCCCCTGCTGAACGTATTCAAACTACACAGCAGTGCAGCGTATTCTCACCCTGTGCCAAACTCCTGCAGCTCCGCCACATACATCCAGTTTCTGTCTGTCCTCTCTCTCTCTCTCCCTCTTACATGCAGCCCACTGCGGCGTCTGTTCCCCGTACCGCCTCTGTCTTCGAGGAAACTCGAGCGCAGCGACGAGCGCAATGCGTACACCCGAGTCGTGCATCCCTTCCGCGCGTAATAACTCTTGAGTAGTTTTGAGAATTATCCAGTAAAGTTGCGCTTCCGGCGTTACCTCATTATCTGCGAGCAGTCTCCCGGTTCCGCTGAGCAGCCCAGCAAAAACCGCTGTAGACAACAGCGCCGTTATTTGCATTGCTTTCGCCTGTCTGCATCTCATTGCGCGGCTCGCAATCTGTCTTAGCCAGCTGCGAACCGCCGCTCCCTTCTCGTGCAACATCCCCGCCGAACATGATCTTCACTGCTCTGCTCCTGCTCTGCTCCTGCTCTGCTCCTGCTCTGCTCTGCTCTGCTCCTGCTCTGCTCTGCTCTGCTCTGCTCTGCTCTGCTCTGCTCTGCCTGCTCTGCTCTGCTCTGCTCTCTGCTCTGCTCTGCTCTGCTCTGCTCTGCTCTGCTCCGCAGCGCAGCGGGCCACCAAGTCAGCTCTCAGTGGCCCAGCTCACAGCTCTCTCGGCTTTCGGCTCTCTCGCTCTCGCTCTCGCTCTCGCTCTCGCTCTCGCTCTCGCTCTCGCTCTCGCTCTCGCTCTCGCTTCTCGCTCTCCTCTCGTCTCGCTCTCGCTTTCGTTCTCATTCTCGTTTTTTATCTCTCCTCTCTCTCCTCTCTCTCTCTCTCTCTCTCTCTCTCTTCTCTCTCTCCTCTCTCCTCTCTCTCTCGCTCTCTCTCTCTCTCTCTCTCTCTCTCTCCCTCTCTCCCTCTTCCCTCTCTCCCTCTCTCCCCTCTCTCCCTCTCTCCCTCTCTCCCCCCTCTCCCTCTCCCTTCCCCAGAGCTCTCCCTCCTATCCGGACCCTGCCCAGCTCTTTCACCTCCTTTCCTCTTCCCGCAGAGTCGCGGGGTCGATACACCGCCGGAACACGTGACGAGCCGTGGGCTCATTCATAAAATCGGGCGGTCGGCGCGCAGGCGCCGAGTGGCGCGGCGGCGGAATCGGCGCGGTTGTGACGGTAGCGGCGCGTCCCGGTTCTCTGAGTGATGGACGGACCGGAAACGGAAAAACGCCGATGAGGCAGACCGCCAGGAGATGCAGGGAGATTGGATGATGATGGGACAACACTGATATGCCATCAGCTTGGAGGTGCAGAAAACCTGCCAACGCGCGAACGCGCAAAAGTGACAACTGATTTGGGGAACAGCATGGGCGTCGAAAGCGGGGGACGGGAGGACGCGTCCCCCCTGATCACAGAAAACAGGGCCGCGTCTCCCTAACATTTTCGGAATTTAACATTGCGAATATGGGCGTTGCATGGAAAGAAACGACTTCAAAACTCCTCCGTCAGGGCGTCCGTCCCCTACAAGTTTTGAAATGTAGCGACGCTCTTGCATATGAAATGTCCATATGCCAAGTGGAGCACACTAGAGGGTGGTTGACCCGTTCACCCGTAAACCTTCTGACGTATTTTGGGAGACAGAGTGTCACGATAGCTAACCTTTTGACACGTTAACCCAGGTCCCCTAGGTGGGTAGCCCGTTGAGTCGTTGACAGTTACACGTTAGCCAATTGGTATTTTTAAGGGAAAACGGCTCGGAAGCCGATTAACACGGATTCCTTAGCAATGAGGTGCTCTGTTTAGTTCTTTGCGCACCAACGTATTATACTATTAATAATTATTAAGGTTTACCTCTCATCGCGGCATCGCCCTTCACTTCATTAAGGCATACGATAACAACAATGCAACATAGATACAACTTGATGAGTCGCAGCCGTGGGATCAGATGAAACTCGAGCTAGGGACCTCTCAGTCACTAGTTGAAGGCTCCGCCTGCTACACCATGGCCTTCAGAGGACCCCTTCTGGCTTCAAGACTGCCGCTCTTGCCTCAAGAGGGTTAACTCTGACCTCCAGATGGTGCACCCTGGCCTCCACCTCCAGAGGGTTTCTGCGGCCTACACCTCCAGGGGCTCACTCTGCTCTCCAGAGAGCCCACGCTGACCTCCAGAGCGCCAACTCTGGTTTTAGAGGGCCCACACTGATCACCAGGGACCACTCTGGCATTCAGAGGGTCTTTTCCGGCCCCCATCTCCATAGGATCCAGTCCTGCCTCTAGAGTGCCCACTCAGGCTTCCAGTTCCATAGGGTCCTATCCAGATACTTGTGTGCCCCCTCTTGATACCATTGGGCCCCCTCTGGAAACAACGGAGCTCCTAGGGATACTATTGGGCTGGGCCCCTTCTGACGTCAGAGGGCCCATTCTGACCTCCAGAGGGCCCACTCTGGCTTTTAGAGGCCCCTGGTCTTCATTAGGCCCATTTTAAACCTCAGAGAGCCCACTCTGATCTCAATAGGGCCCACTCTGGCCTCTCGAGGGCCCCTCCTACCTCCAGAAGGCCCACTCTGCACTGAAAACTTTTTTAACCATCTCCTGGCGGGTAAATTTTTAAGGAACCCGCATGACAAGAGTATGTTGAAAGGGTAACTGGTTGTTACCCTCTGGCTAGTGGTAACTTAAGGTAGTCAATTCGACGTTACTCTACAATCAAGGGCTCATTACCTTTAACCTAACGGATATTACTCTCTCAGTTCTTATCATAGTTAAAACTCGCTCCTATCGAGTATCGTGACCCGTCTGGCGATGGTACACATATGCGACGTTGAAATTGGTTTGACCATCCTCCAGCGAGTAAATCTAGTGACACTATGCAATAACTCTTTACTTGATGGTAACCAAGAAGGTCAGTCCCAATT
>VOPJ01001895.1:0-27489 GCA_014673585.1 Semibalanus balanoides | reverse complement strand
ATTTTATTTGTATACTATAGTATCTTTTAGGCCTCCATCACTTCCTCGCTTGTATACTATAGTAAACATTTAGGCTTCCGGCACTTCCTTTTTTGTATACTATCGTATACATTCAGGACTTCGTCCGCATGAGGTGGTCCCAGTCGCGCCTGATACCATTGTTCAAACAATTCGGCCTGAGGGCCCCTGCTGGCTGAGGTAGCCTCAGTCGCCTGGTCGACCGGGATTGGGGCCCTCAGTCGGCTTTGAGGGTCCTTGGTCGCTGAGGAGGGCCCGGTCGGTCTGAGGGGCTCTTTGGCCTTAGGGATCTTCTCCGGCCTGAGGGGACCTTTGTGGGCTGAGGGGGCCCCGTCAGCTTGGAGGAGCCGATGCCGGTCTGGATGGGAACTAGGTCAGCATGAGGGGCTCTCAGTCGACTTTTGGAGCCGTCCATCGGCTTGAGGGAGCCTCAGCCGACTTGAGGGAACCTTGGCCGGCCTGAGGAGTTCTTGTTCGGCCTGAGGAGCTCTTTTTTTGGAATGGTGGGCCCTTTGTCGGCCTGAGGGACCCTTTATCAGGCTTGAGATGGCCTCAGTCGGAATAAGGGGCCTCGGTTGGCTTTAGTGGGCACTCCGTCAACTTGAAGGAGTCCTTCGTCCATCTGAGGGGGTCCCAATTGGAATAACGAGCCATTGTTCAGCTTGATGGTCCACCTGCCGGCCTGAGGGGGCCTCACTCAGCCTGGTCAGCCTGCTCAGCCTGAGAGGGCCCTCTGTTGACTAGGGGGACCCTCGGTCCGCTTGAGGAAACCTCGGCCGGTTTGAGCGGGTCCTTGCTCGGCCTAAGGATGCCAGGTTGGCCTGAGAAGTTCTTCTTCGTCCTCAGGGGCCCTTTGTCGGCTTGAAGGGGACCCTGTCGGCTTGAAGGGGACCCTGTCGGCCTAAAGGAACCTCCGTCGGCCTGGAAGGGAATTAAGTCGGTCTGAGGGGCCCTTGGTTGACTTAAGGGGCCCTCCATCGGCTTTAGGGAGCCTCGGCCGGCTTGAAGGGCCTTTGGTCTCCCTGAGGAGCTTTTGTTCGGCCTGAGGGTCTTTTCGTTGGCCTGAGGGGCCCTATGCCGGCCTAAGAGGACCTTGGTCGGCCTGAGTTGCCCTCGATTGGTCGGAGTGGCTGCCACTTGGCCTAAGTGGTCCTTGATATGCCTGAGTGGCCCTCGGTATGCCTGAGGGGACCTCAGAATACCTGAAGGGACCTCAGTCGGTGTGAGGGGGCCCTAAGTGGGCCTGAGGGCCCCTCGGTTGTCCTGAGTGGCTCGGAGTATCGATAAAATTTGCACAGCGCAATAGGCCTAGTCCAGTACCAAAGATATTCTCATTTGTAGATGGGCAAGATACAGGTAAGATGCTGGTACATTGTCAACAATATGTGTATAAAATGAACTTTTAAGACCTGATATATACTATAGTATACAGGTCATTACGCATGAGCGATGGGTGCTGAACTTAAAAAGAGCCGACCGACTTTCGTTTTGACCCTGAAAGAGCCAAACTTCAAAGTTTAGTCATTTTCTGTTGGTAACTTTGACCTCGGGATCGAAGAGGATATGATAATCTCGGTTTTGCAAAAGTTTATTTTGTGAACCTTTAGAAACTCAAAACAATATTTTCGAAGTTTTTTTCTCACAAAATAAATGTTTGTCAAGCTATTCAAAAATGAAACATAAATGAGAAACACAAATATGGACGATACGCAAACCAAATTTCAAAGCAATATCTGTATTTGTTATTGACTTATGGCTCCCTAACTACAAGTAACTCATGGCGTTATTTTTAGACCAGACACAGTCAACAGACCAATTATGTCAATGTTGTATTTATGGGACAAAAGGGATTTAGAAAATGCCGTTTTATTTCGATTTATCCAATTGAAATATTTACCTTATGAAAGGACGTAACACAGGGGGAAGCTCCGCACGGGGGCCATAGCCCCCCCCCCTGAGCAAAATAAATTGACACTAGATAGAAATAAATTATCTGACGACCCGACCCTACTCCTTCCCCCGGTCAGCAGCACATGGCTGAGGATAAAAATCTGATTTTTAAGACGTGCCCCCCCCCCCTGGAGAAAAATCCTGGCTACGTGCCTGACCTTATGTGATCTGACCTTAACCTTATATGAGGTAAGGTTGTGAAAATGGCTGCTTATATAACGTGTAATAACCCATAAAACATATGTTGCGTAACTTTCATATATATATTTTGCTGTTTGTGACCTGACCTTGAACTGTGCTTACAATGTCAATTTTCCTTGTGTAAGAGATGCATTGTCCCTTTGAGAACACTTTGTACATACGTCATATTTTGTATTTTATACATATATAAGCATTTAAGCACATATAGCCGCGTGACTAGAGACCTAGCCAAAGGGGGGAGGGCATGGGGGACATGATCTTTTCTCCTTTGCTCAAGGAGAGGGGGGGGGCTCTCTTTGAGAAAAGACTAATTTATAGTATAGATAAAATCGACACTGCTAACGACCCGACTCCACCCCCCCCCCCCCCCCACACACACCCCGGTTAACATTAATCATTGCGTTCAAAAGTGAAACTGAATAGGACTGACTGCAAATATGAATGTACTCTCTACTTGTATATATCTACTTGTATAATGTATACTCTCTACTTATATTAGAGGGACACATTAGACAAACAAATAAGGAAAGACAAGTAGCGGCATTATGATTGATTTGATTGATTGATCATTATGATTTGACATTAAGAAATCATCGGTACCGGTGGCACCGTTTCGGTGCCACCAGTACCGATTGCCGACCACCTCACCACCATTCTTCGCGCGCCCTTCAGGCGTCAGCACTGGCGTCCTTCTCCTTTCCTTGCTCGATCCTGGCGCAATGTATACTAGGACGCGCTCAGTCTACATCTGCTACTGTCAGACTGAGACCCGTTATACCGGGCCGCGGACATCGAGGGGAAGTTGGATGTGTTCATGCGTGTATGGTCGGCTGCTATCGATGTGCACTGTCCCCTGAAAACTGTAACTCCACGTTCGTCCACGCTGCCCGTGCTTGGAGCGGCAAAACCACCGACTGCGCAGGATGTAATGCGTGAGGCGGACCGGGCCTACCGGAAAATGGCGCAGGGACCGGCGGAGACCGCCCTTATTGAATTATCGGCGGCTCCGCTAAACCGGGTTAAGAGGTTTGCTGTGGCCAGGACAAAACGCGATAATTCTGTGTGTGACTATGCTGTCTGATCGGGCGAGTTTCTGGCGTGGGATCCGCCAGTTCGCCGCGACCCACGAGAGCGGGATGGTGCGGCGCGAGAATTATGCCGATGGACCGAGCTTGACGGACTTCAATCTGCACTTCGCCCCAGTCGGCCTAAGATAGCACGCCGAGCTGGCAGCCGGCTGCCACAGCGTGCCTCCTCTACCTCCGAGGACCTCCGTGCGTTACTACAGCCCGGCTAGTCTTACACCCAGTGACCTTACCTACGCTTTCTAGAGCCGTGAAAGAACTGTCCTCTTCTAGGGCTGTTGGACTCGATGGTGTGCCACTACTTGCTTTGAAAAACTGTTTTCGCAGTCTTAGGGTCTCACCTGCTTCATCTTGTCAACACTTCTGTCATCACTTGCGTCTTCCCTAGTGACTGGAAAATTGCCTCAGTTTTACCTCTTCACAAAACTGGGCCTCGCAGCGTTCCAGGCAACTTTAGGCCAATATCGATTTTATATGTGTAGTCGAAATTATGCGAAAAGGTTGTATGTACGCAGATATCGGCGCATCCTGTCTCCCACAGTCTGTTGGTGCCTTCACAGTACGCGTACAGACCGTGCCACTCGACAGAGGACGCCGTGGTCGACGTTTTTTTTCTCATCGGGGTCAGCTTTTCGCCATTTCCCGGGGACTATGGTGCCGGGGAGGGGGGAGGGGCCTGGGGCTTACACCCCCTGGGAATTCCCTCCTCTCGGAGCCTAGGGATTTGATCCGGGCGGCTACCTCCCCAGGAAACTGGCACCACCGGGAATTGAACCCGGGGCCTGCTCCGTGAAGTCGAAGACATACCACGGAAGCTACCGGGCCTCCCCCGTGGTCGACGCTGTCTGCAAATGGATGACGCTCCGGATCGACGCAGGACACGTCGTCGCCGTTACCTCTGTCGACCCAGTAGAAGCATTTGACAGCGGTTGAACCACCGAGTCCTCCTGACCAAAGCTACAGTTGGTACGGCCATCGATCCCCGATGTTTCGAAGTTATCTCAATGAACAGCTACAGTGTGAGAGGCGGATCATTATTCCTTCCCTTATCCCACGGGGCGGTCCCTCAGGGTCCATCGTGGGATCAATCCTCTTCAGCATCTTCACGAACGACCTTTCATGTGTCGTACCTTCCTCACGGACGCTGGTTTTCTACGCAGGACGACACCCAGCTCCTCGACTCTGCCCTTCCATGAACACTATCCCTACTAAAATCCCGAACCACAAAAATAATACCATTCGTTGCGGCCAATCCTACTTCATTGCCAACTCCTTAAAGATAACCCCACCAAGACGACCCTTCCTTCTTGTCCGGTTACCCCTCAAGCCCTGAAAAAGACCCCACCTTTTCAGCTCAACATCTCAAACCACACACTTAGTCCCTTGCCGTCTGTGAAGATGCTTGGGGTCACCTTAAACCGAAACTTGTCGTGGAAGGTGCACATTTCCAACGAAGTAAAAAACATAACTTCGTCCTGTTATGTCTGTATAAAATTCGCCGACACCTTTCACCCGAGACCCGAAAACTCCTTATCCAGACACACGTGTTCCCCACATACTGTAGGGAAGAGTGCCCACCAGCGAATGTGGTGCCTACAGTGAACAGGTGCCCCTCCAGCCTATATTAGTAATGTGATAATTTCATCGATGTCGGTGGTAGAAGCTGACACTAGGCGATGATGTTTAAAGGGAATAAGTTCACCTTGAAAAAAATGAGAAAAAGCTCAGAAATGATTGAAAAGAGAACAAGAAATTAAGTAATCATATTACTAGTAAGTCAAAGGAAACCTATTTAATTACGCGGAAAAAGCAAATTAAAATGTCAACTTATTTGATGATAATTTCATATTTTTTTCCGCAAATTATATGCGAAATCAGCTGGCTGAGAAGCACGCAACGTCGATCAATTTAGTAAGGGATCGTGTCGTAGCATGGTGGTACTTGGCCCAAAAAACTTGTTGAAAGATGCCGGAAAATACACGCTTGAAAAACCATCACCAGTACTTGCTTTAAAGTGGATTCGTCAACTTATATTTAACTATGGTGAAGTGTGGTGTCAGCCACCGTCGCCTCAACTGTCCGTGCTCTGACGTCCGTCGGATTAGGTGTCACAGGCATGGCACGTCTACACGACACTGGCGTACCGGTCTCGCCGCAGGTCGGCTCCATCACTCAGCGGGCGGGCTGCGCCGGCGGCGGCCAATCAAACAAGCGGCACGCGCGTTCTAGTGCGGGGCGGGGGTCAGGTGAGTGGGAGGGGGACCACTGAACTGGGAACAGAATCAACAATTTGTACGCGAGCTGGAACGTTCCAAGGCAAGCGCTGAACGCTACCACATACGCTACAAACGTTGTTTATAAAAATGTTTATTATAAGATTTAAACAGTCGATGGAGAGAGTGCTACTATGCCATAGCATACCTGGACAAAGTTCATTCTTTGCAATAAAAGGAATGAGGGGTACTGAAACCAGTATTGGTTTTGTCCAGCACTTACACTTTCCCCAAGTCTTACGTCATCTGTGCGTCATAATCATACGTCACTCAGCCAAAATCAGCCAATCAGCGATTGGAGTTACCGGGTATACCCGGTCCCGACTTTAAGGACTGAATTTTACAAAATTAAAAAGGTCTTCTGGGAAAATTATGAAAGCGTCACACAGGTCATTTTTCGAGCATGCGCCACAACTTGGCTATCCTCAACTGGAAAAAACCCTATTGTAAAGGTGAACCTATTCCCTTTAAATTGTGAACAGCAATGGCTTGCCCTCATTATTCTGTCAGGTTACAAACATTAAATGTTGTGCTTGCTCCGTTTATTTTTATTAGCGATTTTTTTTTGCTTTTCAGAAACGCTTATTTTTATATTTAGTTAAAATGGCTTACTGACACCTTTTGCAGATGTCCATTGAATGATGTACGATTCATAGTTCTCAACAGCCCATTATTTTTCCATCAATTTTTGTTTTGTTTTTCAATATGTTGTATGCCCACCAGTGAACAGGGTGGGTGCCCAATAGTGAATAAATATTCACTGGCGGATCTTCCTTTCGTAAAACCTAAACTTGTCGACAGTGAATGCAGGAAATATATTGGTTAGGCTGATTAACTCCACGAAGGGCTGTACGTTCAGGCCCAAGGGAATCATCACGTTCCATCAGGACCCACTCTCGTTATAGCATTCAAAGTTGTTGTTTTATTATTGTCGAGTGTCACAGAGATTTTCAAGTGTCGAGTGTCAATGGATTGCCAACAAGAATCAAGTGAGCACCAGCAGAAAACCCCACCGCACACCTATACATGGTGAAAGTCCTCTATTCACTGGTTGAATCCCCCCTATTCACTGTTTGTACCACCCCTGTTCACTGATGGATACCCATGCCCACCAGTGAACATACAGATCGAAAAAATGAAATTAGCTTATAACTCACATTTTGTATTAAGTTCAATTGATTTGCTTGTAGCCATTCCTTGGTAGTAATGTTAGGAATGTATGCAAGAAGTTTCAGATCTCCAGGACAAAACGCAAAGCCAGTAGACTGATTTGTCAAAAGGGGTGTTCGCTGATGGGCACTCTCCCCTACTGCCTCTCCGCCTGGGGCGGGAACACCGCCTGCCACCTCAGCCGGGTGCAAAAGGTCATAAATTTCGCGGCAAGGATCTTCTCAGGTGTGCATGGTCGAGAGCATATATCACCGGTCGTGGAGTCACTAGGCTGGCGCGGTATATGCGACCTCGTAACGCGACGCGACTGTATCGGGTATACAGGGCCATTAAACGAATCCCCACGCCCGGAGCGCAATTCCGAGCGCTTTTCAAAATTCCCTCGCACTGCTGTGAGTTGTGCCTCCTCCACACGGTCAGCCGGTGCTTGGAGCTATTAGAGCTGCCCCGCTTTCCGGCTGTCCATGTCGCGCAGGACCTTTTCCTACAGGTCGGCCTCTTCCTGAACCGCCTGCACGGCCGGCTGTTATGGCCTCCCGGAGCCTCGCCGGCGCTCACATCCCAACTTGATAAACGTGACGACAGTGTTACGAAAGCCTGACTTTTCGTGCGATGTTTTTTAGCATTATACCATTATTTTGTGTGTGTGACGCGTCTGTGTAATTGTTCTACTAAAATATCGATAAGTGTTCTACTAAAAGGTCGGAAAGTTTTCTTCCATGAGAACGGTGAGAACGGAAACTGTTCTTATTTTAACCGCTCTAAAATAACCCCACCTAAGCTTCTCGTTTTGTGTGGTCTGTTTTGAATAGGACAAATGAGAACGGAAAACGTTCTCTGAGAACGGCGAGCGTTCTACCTTTTTTCTCAGTGTATGAAGGAATTTGGGAAAATAAAGAAAACCTCCACGCTGCCATATGTATGACTAGTGTTTGGCTAATGTATGGCCAAATGTAAAACAAGTCGACTATCATCAACATTTAGTAAAGAGTGACGACGTCTTCGGCTCAGAATTCCCGCTCAAATACGCTGGGGACTGGGGATTTTACAGATGTCAAAATCGAACTCAAATTTCTTTGTGATTCGACCTCGGTGGTTATTTCAACTTATACTATACATAATTGTAATGCCTAGCACGGAGAATGGCTATCTCAACTCAAATGTAATGTTAAGGTGGCAGTGTCCCTTTAAAGGGCTCACCTTTAAAATGGGTTTTGAACTGGTATAGCATATTTGAAGAGCAGATAAAAAACGGGTTGTGGTGAATGGATTGCCTCGTTGCGCTAAGTACCTTTACTTTTGACACAGAACTGAGGACTAGAAAGCCCCATTTAAAAGACAAAGTTTCATTTTCCCGAAACTTCAGCGATAGTATGACAAATGACATATCTGTTACCGTCAGAAGTGCGACATACGCAGACTCTGCCGCAAATCAATTGTAACCATTGCTTACCAATCACAATTTACAACGATCATAATTGTTGTTAACGTTAAAAACAGCCTACGTATATATGCATATTACGGAGTTAACCCGGCAGTCACTGGGGTATTTCTTGTAACACGAGTCACTGGGGGGGGGGGGGGGTAGCCCCCTGGTGATTTCGGAACCAATCAGACGATCGCGCTGATTAAACGGCAACGATAGCACAGGAAAATTTCATAGACGTAAAATAATCTGTTGTTGCCCTAGAGGTCAGTGGTGTGTCGTCACAGGTCAAGTCAAAGGCTCAACATTACAGACAAAATTTTATAGACCCATATTTCCATTCAAAGCAATTGGTTGCAACCATGATCACCCAGAACTGCCTTCTCAAAGGCATCGACAAACACCATCCAGAATTGAGCAATCGGGGATTTTGCAAAATGTCAAGGTCAAAGGTCAGGTCACATACGGTCACCTATGCCAAAAAAATTATACGAAAGTCATGCCAACACATGTCTTGTACATATTATTTTACGTGTATGACACGAAATTATACTCATTTTACCACCATGATTAAGGTCACTGAATGAAAGGGTCAAGTCTAGGGTCAAAGTCATGTCACAAAAGCGTCAAAATTGAAATTGATTCAAATACAAGTAAAATCAATACATTTTATCTAGACCGGTTTTTGTCTTCAGAAATTACAGTGCTGCTCTTTATTTGTCTGTATCTGGGTCAAAAAAGGACAAAAAAATTAAATTTCAAAATTTTACGTCGCCGACGTTACTCATGTAAACCTTAGATGTTATCACTCAGTCGAAAATACAGATATATTTTGAAAACTGGTATCTGTTGTGTTGAATATGTATAGTTGTTTCACATATATTCCGTTTTTTATCTTAACAGTTTTTAAGTTTTTTGGTCGTTTTTTCAAAAAAATAATTTTGTTTGAAAAAATTTTGCGGTTAAAAATCACTTTTTTTTTCTCGAAAAATCTGAGATAGCCATATGGTAGCCCTGACATTTTTTATCTTCTCCTTTTTCAGGATTCATTTTGATTATCCTAATTACATGACATTCGTACAGTCTCCTAAAGTTTAGTGATATTGGCTTCAAAATGTGTTAGCTGACGTCATTAACTTAGCTTTATCTAAAAAAAAAACTGACGAAATTTGAAAAAAAAAATGCACAGAGGTGTAAAAAAGAATGCGCGCGTCAGTACTAAATGTTTGGCGTTGATAGCTGCATTTTTTTTCGCTAGATATTTGAGATATACCAGGGGGGGGGCAAAAAAAGCCCCCCCCCCAGTGACTCGCGGTTAAGGCCCCCAGTGACTCGCGGGTTAAGGCTATTTGCATCAGGCTTCTTATACAGGCTTCTCAATCAGGTAAACATGAGTCGTTTGCATAATTTTACAAAAAATCACACTTTTGATGTCTTATATGATTTTTTACCGAACGTTAAAATCAGCAACGCCAAAGTTGGGGGACGCCGCCCTCGCGGTCCCAAAGTTGGGGGGCAAGCGCCCCCGCTGCCACCGCCGTTCCCGGGCCTATGATAGTTGCTGAGGCCTGAGATATTTCAAAGGCGCCAAAATCAGTATGGAATCACACAATTACCGGAGGGCGACAGAAAGGCTTTCGTTAATAGAAGCAATGCCCTAGCGTTTACACCGCTAACATATATTGAATATAGTTAGCGCTGGCCAATAGAAACAGCTCGTGTGCGCTGATAGCAGCTGCCGAATAGAGCCTCGGTTTTCATATAACATTGTTCGTATGGGAAGTATTTTGTCTTAGGTGCGCCATTCTAGATAGCACCTTCTTTACTCTATGCATATTGTCGATTGTTTTTGGATATTGAAACAAAACAATATGCAAAACAGAATTTAAGTTAAATAGAACTAAAGGGTCTTTAGACGTGAATTTTACGATATCCAATAATTAAACCAATAGCTTCTAACCATAACAAAAATATGTTTGACATTCCCAAAGAATAGGCCCCAGTGATGTCATTTTCCCCAAACTTCCTGACCAATACCAATCCAATACCGAACAGGAAGCATTTTGGTTGAAGCAAAAATTGACAAAAAATTACCGATTTAGACATTATAGATGGTAATGGTGTATGTAATATCTATATAGTATAATGCATAAAATACTTATTTTAGAGGACCTCACCCTCTCTTGTGAGCAATATTTTCTTTGATATAATAATGATCTGTTCTATTTAGTATTTATATTAATTGATTGAATTTTGAGCAAATTATGCATTAATTTGCTGGATAGAAATCATAATGCGTTAAAATGTGACGCAAAAGTGAATTGTGTAAGATTAGGTTGACCGAAAAGTGTCCAAAAGTGTATAAGCTTGACCGACCGATTGCCAAATCGGTAACACATTTTTTGTTTTGGTTGCCAAAATTTTGGTAACCGATTGGCACCACTAGTAGGCACACTCCCTTTTAACCTATTCCCTGCGGGCGGCCAGAATTACGTTAACCTGCGGGGAAGATTCTGCCCCCCCCCGAAGATCTCGATAACCGCTCGTCCGATTTCGATGGGACAAGCACCATTCGATTTGTTGCGACAATATCTTTTTTAACCCTGAAATTTCTTTTTTGTTCAAAAATGGGGGTCATGAAGCAAAAAATACGATTTTTTTGTGTTCTTAGAAAGGTCATTGCGGCCATGTGATTCGACCGATGTTCATGCCTGAAACGTTTTTGAGCTTCCAAGGAAATGTTTTTTTCAGCATATAGAAAGGACATGTACCAAATTGAAAAATCATAGGCGTACTCAGGGATGAAAAAATGGGGGATTTTCGGATAATAAATATATGCTGTTCGTAATTATTTAGGAAGAAAGTAACGTCACATGTGGGCTTTGCTACTGTAATTTGTAAAATAAAATATATTGCACATAGGCGGATCCAGGTGAACAACGTGGGAGGCACCATGTGCGGAGCGCCTTTTATCATCTTACTAATTTGAAGTTCGGCCTTATTTGACGGAGGATATCGCCTCCCATTATATGTACCTGAATGCAACTCTGCCCCAAAATATATATATAATCCAAGTATGTATGACGTATATAGCAGTGACATTGCTTCTGACGCTTTTTTCCACCGCAAAATACGAAGGAAATATGCGCCGCACAACCGCATTAAAAATGACCTCCCCAAAACGTGAGCCTTGAGCCGCCTCTGCCAGACCATTTTTTCAGAATTTTGACACAACACGCGTCCTTCAATTTAAGGAAAAGTAAAAAGTTTCAAAACGCTAGGCGTAACAGTTTAGAAGCGGCAGGCGAAAAACTACCGAGGGGATAGAATCTGCCCCCCGCAGGGAATATAGTTAAATATTAAAAACTGAAACGCAAAGACAAAGCCCAAAGACGCTGGTGCTGATTTTGGCGCCGATACTATAACCATAACGCATAATATACGATTTTTCATATATTTCCACGATCTCGTAGTTTAACCGGTTTTCCGGAGCGGCCATCGTCGGCCAGCCAACAACAATTAGCGGTCAGTCGAATTTGTCGGCTCAAAACATAGATCAATTGTGTCAGAATGCATTTTGCTTCTCAGAATTTTAAATCATTTATTTTTTTCGGGACACATCCACAGTACTGTGGCTATTCTGAGCCCACCTCAATTAGATAAAATAGGCAACCACACACACACACTCACGACACACGCACACATAAACATATAGCCGCACCATTCACGGGGGAGGTTTTCCTCCGGAAAAGTAGCATCTTGAGGTTCCGTTTAAACGCATGACGGGTTGAGCTCTTCATGGCAAATGGCAAGCTATTATATAATGGGCTACAGTGCCATTATATAATAGTAATATATAATATATAATAAATAAAATATAAAAATATAATAAATAGTAAAATATAATAATCCATGCAATCTTGAGTAAGTCGACATTTTAACATACAAAATCGTCAGGAAAATGTAATTATTTTAGAGAAGAAAAACCAAATCAGGAAGAACATGTTGCAACTACATAGTGTACATGATAAAATATGAAACACCACCAGGCTCGCATGCCTTTTAAGCAATCCAGCGAAATTATTCGCTGAGACACTCGCTGACAGTGTTAAATGAAGTCACCAGGGATCTGCAAGCAGTCTTTTTCTCCTCGTCTCCTGTTAGACATAGCTGATAAGGAGTAATCTTCAAAGTTACCACCAAAACGGATTAGGTGCAGCTGACTCAGCCTGCCGCAATGTGGTGTATTCTGCATTGCGACTGTGAAGTGCGCGTCTAACCTGCTCACTTCCCCGAAGAGGTTTCATACGCGGAATGACATTCCGACTTTAATTGAACAAGCACAAAACAAAGGGCATTACACAACAAACGAGTTTGCTTATTTATGCACCATGCGGAAAGGCTAAATTTGTTGATTTGTCACCGCACTAATCCCGAAACAAGTCACATTGTGAGTGCCTCCGTGACTGGATTGCTGCCGCGCATGCCAAACACCGGAGTGAATCAGCGTATTCACGATAACTGGGTATTACATGGTATCACTTGCGTTACTTGGGAACGAACCTGTGCCTGTGGCAAGAGCCCCGGAACAGCAAAACTGTTATCACTTGTACAGCATACCTGACCAAGATAACACGGTGTGTTGAATGACGTTCAAAAGATTATAATCAGAGCAAACTATTTGGAGTTCTTGTCAGGCAATGGCCCGACAGGACCGGTCGGGCTTCGACGCAGCCACCACTATCAAGGCGCCTCTTGCGGCTGGCTGTCGAACTATTTCCTATGGCCGCTGACCCCCCTCAGTCTTTATCTAACTTACTATTTAATTTTAAAGTCTGTCTGTGTGTCTGTCTGTCAACACATATTTGTTTCCTTATATATTGTATAAATTCGAAATGTTATGTAGGTTTGACACATTGGCATAGAATATTATCTAAGAAATGCATATTGCAGATCGCATAACAACATCTACGCGTGTATCAATGTGCCCTCTCATTTCCAAACATTAAACTGTCTTTTATATATGTCTGTGTTTGAGCTTGTAATATTCAAAATCAAATTATAGTCTGCAAAGAAGTGATTCAAAATAGTGAGAAGGCAACTCCAATTTTACGAATGATTGCCATTTATTGAAGATGCTTATGTATTTTTGACTAATGGGGGGGGGGAGTTTTGGGAGCCAGATTTTGCAGGTGAATTCGGGCACGACTAATCTATACCAATTCACACCAATAACTCGATACTGGCCTGAGAGGTGACACTTTCCCTTTAATAAAGCGAATAATTATATTAGAACCTGAATGTATCGTACGGAATAATACATAAGAACAGTATTATATATATATATATATAAATATATATATATATATATATATATATATATGTGTGTGTGTATATATTATATATTATATACTAGCTGGGGTGCCCGGCGTTGCCCGGGCAATTAATTACCTAATGTTGCCTGTTATGTCGGCAGGGAGCAGAATGCAATCTAACGTTTTTGTACCTGTTCAATAATTGGTGCATAGAAACCAAGGCAATCTTACNCGCGAATGACATGGCAGCGCCGCCAGCTGGCAGCGTCACAGCGGCGCCGTCAGCGCGGGGATGGATGGCGTGACATCCGAGCGGCGGCCGTCACCCACCGCCACCGCCACCGCCGCCGCCGCCGCCGCCGCCGGGACGCGACGACAACGGAGCAGCGCCTAGCGCCCGCCGACCGTCGTCACCGCCGCTGCACGCGCGACACGTGACTACAGCAGCAGCGGCGGCGGCGTGCCCGTATTTGGCAACGGCTAGCGACATGAGGTCCTCACAGGCCAGCAACAGGTGGTGGAGGCCACAGGCAGGGGTCGCAGCGTCAGCGTTCTGCATATCCTGACCGGAGGATGGGTCCAACGAGAGGACGGAAAAACGTTCGGTATCGCAATAATTACTTAGATGGGTCCAAGCTAAAATGACAGGAAAACGGGCGTCACTGTGTCGAGACTTCAAACCCCACTTCCTTTTACCCGATCAAATTAATAAATTAGATAATAATATAATTAATATAATGAATTAATGATAGGCCACCATCTGAAACGGAGCCAAATATCCCCAAAAACAAGAAGGCACGCGATGCCCCGCCTGTTGCCAGGTGCAGGTGTTGTCCGCAGTCACTCGAGGTGTCGCCGGGCGCAGATGACGCCCGGAGCCGGGCCGGTGTTCAGTGGGGTTCCTGCGGGGTGTGCTGGCCAGGTCCCTGGCCAGGTCGGCAGGGGCAGGCGGCTGGACTGCGCTGGACTGGACCGCAGCCAGCACTGCCATCTGGCGACGCCTGGCACCAGCTCCCGGTCACAGATAGCACACTGAGCCGCCTCAGCTCGCCGACAACCGAGAGAGCCGCGCACAGAACCCGCAGCCGACACACGGTGAAGCGAGAGAACATGACTGCAGCTCTTGTCTCCTAGACATGCGAGCCTGCTAACGTAGCGGCAATGACGCAATAGAGCGGGAACAAGCCCGTCACGCTTCTACTCATATGCACATGTTTGAATACCTCTTTCATACCCCGTGCACACGGATATTTCAATCAACAGTTATTAAGCAATAGAGCGCGTATCATCTCAGAGTGACCTTCACAGAGCTCTCTTCAGTGGTCCACTCCTGGGCCGTGGAATTCCTCTGATGCTCAGGGGCCGTGCCACCAGCGTGACGGAACGGGTCAAGGTTCGACGATAAACCGGCCAGCCTGCGGCCAAAAATCCGGTAACGGCAGTCCGCTGAGCGACGGGGGCAAGGCCGGCGGTGCCAAACGACGGCCCAGGCAGGAATATAGGTGGCCGGGGTTACCCGGTTAGTCAGCACAGGCCGAGTAGTTCAACCACCGCGCCGCTCTAAATAGTGGCAGAGGACTTACAAATTAAAAAATGTGGATTTATTAATATGGAAAACATCATCAAATATAAGGATTTCTCGTGAAGGTTGATAATAAGAGGCTTTTGCTTGTCACTCAGCACCAACAACACTTAACGCCATTGGCACTGGAGGAGGAGGCTTTGGTTTGAGCACATCTGGCACGGGCGGTAGTGTTGAATCGTGTTTATTTGAGCAAATCCCACGCCACATTTTCACCTTTCAGTTATCGCACAGAAGAAAGGACTGTGTTAAGTGTGAAATGTGTGTACTTTCAATATTTGTACAGGAGTTGAAAAATATCTGAACTCCAAAGTCGTAGAAGAAGCTTTCACCAATCTGAAGCACTTCCATTCTGTTGAACGCCGCGTAGGTAGGCTGTACCGCGCGGCAGTTATGTAATGCGGTACAGTCTAAACATCAGTGATGGTGTGGCTGATACTAATGGCACCGTAAAATGAGCTGAAGTGAGTCACTTTTTTGCTTTCAACCGTTGTAACTTTTCACCTATCACCACAATTGGTTTAATTTTTTAACTTAATGTTGAGTCTGAATAAATACCATTAGTCTAAAGTGGGTTTTGCTTCATTCCATATGTTGCATACCTATCTTTAATTTGTATTTGTTTGCCGTCTCACTTTACCCACCCATGCTGAGTGAAATACACTAGTTGGTTGGCATGATTTGAACATTTAATTATGTTATATCGGATAAGTGAGTTTTCGCCTTTTCCAGAGGAAAATTAATGTTTGACGTTTGTGCCACAACAGCGACAAATCAGAAGCTACAGAGAGAAAAACACCGCTAATAAAAATATGCTTCATGAGCATACTGTCCCATATGAACAGTATGCCCATTGCCCATGCTTTGGGCATACTGTCGGCCAATAATAATCACTGGACTTAACGCATAACCGTTGTATTTGTATTGGGTACAAGGACAGTTAAGTCATACAAATTTGCGGGGGGATGGTAGCGATTCGAACCCAAGATCTCTTATTCAACATGTAACCACCACATAATGCTTTATATACAAGAGAGTTAGCTCATGTGTGCGGGACACGATCAATTGAATGACCAGCTACAATGAACTCATTTTTGCATACATGTTAATCACACTTTTCAAACTTGACCTGACTCAAACTCAGGAATGACTGAGTCACTTGAAGTCTCCACGTTAGCCCCAGAAGTCATTATTTGTTAAACATATCATCCCAAAAACTCTAAGATTGCATCAATTTAAGCACAAAACAGATGCCAATTATCCGAATTGATCATAACTCAATTGGCATGACCATTCGATTTTTTTTAGCATTAGCTGCACAAGCAAAAGTTTCATGAGGGTTCATTTAGAACATTTTTCCTTTTTTCAATAACATTTTTAACATTTTGATGCAAACCCGTATTTTTGGTCCCAATTGTGAAGAATTATCAATTTCCTATCACATGGTGATAATTCGACTCTTCTTACTCATTTAATAAATTTAAGTACAGTAAATTACAATTTAATGTCTCCCTCGTGTCTCAAAACCCCATTTTACGGTATACATTGGTGAGCGCTGTCATCCCTACGCTGTCACTGCCTAATTCACTTGATGGATCACTTGCGTCTTCCCTAGTGACTGGAAAATTGCCTCAGTTCTACCTCTTCACAGATCTGGGCCTCGCGACGTTCCAGGCAACTTTAGGCCAATATCGATTTTATCTGTGTTGTCGAAATATGCGAAACAGGTTGTATGTACGCAATAATCGGGCGCATTCGCTCCCACAGTCTGTGGCACCTTCCAACAATACGCGTAGAGGCCGTTGCCACTCGACAGAGGACGCCGTGGTCGACGCTGTGGAATGGATGACGCGCCGGATTGACGCAGGACACGTCGGTCACCGTTACTTCTGTCGAACCTCAGTAAAGCATTTGACAGCGTTTGACGCACGATGTTCTCCTGCCAAGGCTACAGTGTACGCATCGAATCCCCGATGGTTCGCGAAGTTATCTTAATGAACGGCTGCAGGTGGTGCAGAGGCGGATCATTATCCCTTCGCGTTATCCCACGGCGTCCGTTCAGTTGGTCCATCGGGGCCCAATCCTTCTTCAGGCATCTTCACGAACGACTTTCATCGTACCTTCCCACGGGCGTTGATGCCTACGCAGAACGATACCCAGCTCCTCGACTCTGCACTTCCAGAACACCTATCCCTACTAAAAGTCCCGACAAGAGGACACCCATCATGCGTCCAATCCTACTTACTGCCAAAACCCTAAAGATGAACCCCACCAATGACGACCTCCTTCTTGTCGCGTACTCCTCAAGCCCTGAAAAAAGGCCCCCACCCTATTCAGCTCAACATCTCAAACCACAACACTTAGGGTCCTTGCCGTCTGTGAAGATGCTTGGGGGCGTCACCTTGGACGAAACTTGGTCGTGCGAGGTCACATTTCTACGTAGTAAAAAGTCTAACTCCGTCCTGTTTCTTGTCTGCTTATAAAATTCGCCGACACCTTACAACCCGAGACCCGAAAAACTCCTTATTCCAGACACACGTGTTCCCACACATACTGTACTGCCTCTCCCTGGGCGGGGCGCCGCTTGCCAACCTCAGCCGGGGCAAAAAGTCATTAATTTCGCCGGCAAGGATCCGTCTCAGTGTGTGTGGTCGGAGCATATATCACCGGTCGTGGAGTCACTAGGCTGGGCGCGGTATACGCGACCTCGTAAACGCGACGCGACTGTATCGGCGTATACAGGCGCATAAACGATCCTCACGCCCCGGCAGCGGTCCGAGCGCTTTTCATCCCTCGCACTGCTGTGAGTGTCGACTCACGCGGTTCAGCGGGCTGGAGCTTTAAGCTGCCCGCTTTACCGGCTTCCATGTCGCGCAGGGCCTTTTCCTACAGGTCGGCCTCTTCCTGGAACCGCCTGACGCCGCCGTTATGCCTCCCGAGGCCTCGCCGCGCTCACATCCCAACTCGATTAACCGTGACGACATGTTTCGAAGGTCTGACTTTTCGTGCGATGTTTATTTAGCATTATTACCATTATTGTGTGTGTGTGTTGTGTGTGTGTGTGGGTGTGTGTGTGTGTGTGTTGTGTGTGTGTGTGTGTGTGTATGTGTTGTGTGTGACGAGTCTGTGTTAATTGTATGCTGTTGTTTTTTCATTGAATCACCTTGGTATCCCTTCACTCGAATCGAACATTAAGCCATTTACATGGAATGATTCGTAAGCTAATACAATACAATAATTGCCAATGCCTACTTCGCTAAGTAAATGCTACGATACTTGCGTATCCCTAGACCGACTAACAATGTTTTCTCTAACGTCTTCGTTGTAGCTCGTCTCAAAATCATGTTATAGTTCGAGTTCACTTCATGCATCGGGAACTCGAGTAGCGGGTTTAGGTCATATTAATACGAACCATCACGCAATCATATGGATGCTTCTTAGCCTACACAAGATTATTTATAAGGACAGACACAAACTTCACGCGCATTGTTCCAAGCGACAGGAGAGCCATCATCAACTGCTACTCAAACCAAGGTTACCAAGAACTCCCCTGAGGCCCTCCTCGGACCACAGCAGTCCGTCAGTGTCCTCCGCTGACCTCCGCCAGCCTCCGGCCGCCCCGGGGACCACAGCAGTTAATCAGTGTCCTTCACTGACCTCCGCCAGCCTCCGGCCGCCCCGGGGATCACAGCAGTTAATCATTATCCTCCGCTGACCTCCGGCCGCCCCGGACAGAGGGCAGCAGCCAGCGTGAACAGCAGCGACAGGTGCCGGACCCGTGAGGACGGGACGGAGGTCATGTCCCCGTGAACAGCAGTGACAGGTGCTGGACTCGTGAGGACGGGACGGAGGTCGCGTCCCCCGTCGTCCCGCTCCAGCTGGCGTCACCAACAAAACAACAAACCACCTCTGTTTAATTGGTGACGACAAGCCTACCACGGTCGTCGCCGCCGTGCTGCCAAAGTCGTCCGAGGCCCCCGTCCCCTGTCCCTTCACCCAGACTACCGATCCAGGCCAAACTGTCAGCAGACAGCCGCTTCACATACGGGCTGAGTGGTGCTAAATTTCCCCGTCTGCGACAGGTGGAGCCGCAGCCAAGTCGGACGTCAACATGCCGGAGATGAAAGCCTGGCCAAACTATGGACCGAGTATGAACCAACAAGCTATTGCGCTGCTCTCACCTAGTTCACCAAAGGGACATCACATACCACATTACCGTGCCAGCCCAAGGGGTCGATGGCTGGACTGAGTTCCCGGGGGTTACCTGAACTCTACAGCTGATTACAGTCTCATGAACCTCTGACAGGTGGGGCTGCCGCCCCAGGGGTATGACATACCGGAGCGGCCGGGGTGACGGTCAAATGTCAGGGGGAGGATGAGAGGACGTATGACAGGGGTATGACATACCGGAGCGGCCGGGTGACAGGTGAAATGACAGGGGAGGATGAGAGGACGTATGACAGGAACGGCCGGGTGACAGGTGAAATGTCAGGGGGAGGATGAGAGGACGTATGACAGGAGTGGCCGGGTGACAGGTGAAATGCCAGGGGGAGGATGAGAGGACGTAGGACAGGAGCGGCCGGTTGACAGGTGAAATGTCAGGGGGAGGATGAGAGGACGTATGACAGGAGCGGCCGGGTGACAGGTGAAATATTCGAGGCTGAGTAATGATTCAGACGGCAACATAAACGTCCCTATGACAGGGAGAAAATTGGTCCTCAACTTACTTCTTTCGCTTCCCAAGTCCATGCCTCACAGATTTCGACGGCGAATTTTCATCGCTTGGTGGTAAAGGCCGCGGTGAGACAGGTGTTTTCTTTGACAAAATGTCAGGGAAGAAGTGATGACACGCATGAGGAAGCCATATCTAAAACCCAAAGGCTAATGACAAGCGAAGCGGCTAACACAAACATTAACGGTCCGCGCGCGTGACAGCCCGTGAGAATATCTTGGGAGAGGGTATTATGGATTGAACAAAGAGGACAAGACAGGGGCACAACCGAAACCCACGAAGAACCATAGATAACGGGAGTCGTTTGACAACCAGCGAACAGCCAATGGAAAACCAGACCTCCCTGACCACAGGCAGATAATATCGACACTGCCGCACCAGATTAAATTTAAATAACCAGAAAATAA
The DNA here is from genome assembly GCA_014673585.1 of Semibalanus balanoides. NCBI lineage: Eukaryota > Metazoa > Arthropoda > Thecostraca > Balanomorpha > Balanidae > Semibalanus > Semibalanus balanoides. Next base: position 7,330 of record VOPJ01001895.1, on the reverse strand, counting down.
TAGAACCAACAAGATTGTTCAGGATACACGCAATAATTCCTAATGATTAAACCCAATAAAAAAAATCGCAAGCTGATACCCATCGAACCCAGGTCACAGAATGGGTTCGCCGCTCGGGAACCCCTCCAGGCGCCACGCGACAAAGGTTCTGATTTGTCGGCCCTGAAAGGCGCGCGGGGGGGGGGGGGCCCCGGCCGGCGGTCCTCGCTTGCCATAGGTGCAAGGGGGACTGGTCTGAGGGCCCCGGCCTCGATGCCACCAACACTTTGTTAAGCGGGTCGGGCGGAGAGGGGTCGGACGGGTCGTAGGGTGGGTCGGTAGCGGCGTTTCGGTCAATTAAATAAAATTGATTTACACCGAACTAAAAATACAAAACGTTTGGCCAAAACCACGTAGGACTGAGAAATGTGAACGTATGAACGGCCCGACCGTAGTCATGGTTTTCAGAAGCTTATTTATCCGCAGCTACTCAGTTGATGTGGCTGAAAACTTGCACATCAAAATGTTTATGTCGTAAATATATCACATGATTTTGTGTTGTTGTTGTTGAAATACTGCGTTGTCGGGTCTAGGAGCAGCGCATGCCGACGCACAACCCTGCCTTTCCTATGGTGGTGGTCGCGGAACATGCGATCACTATCCGCTTGCCCCAGCTGATCCGCCCGGTAACGTGACCGGCTGCGGCCGGCGAAGGATAGCTTCCGGGGTCGCTGCACCTGGCACGTCCCGTTCAACTCAAAACAAAGCTCCAAGGGCTCTTTAATATTCAAAAATAGCGCTGAAGAACAGACCGCTCAGTTCCCAAACCAATCCTGGCGTGTTACTGGTGCATACTGCCTATCAGATGTATAAAATATGGCCAATAGCCTTCAGTGACGTGTGAACATGATATATTTTGCCATCAAATACAATGTGTTTTCAAAATAAGTGAAGTCAATAAGCATATATATATATATATATATAAATATATATATATATATATATGTATATATATATATATATATATATATATATATATATGGATGAAGAGCGATGACACTGGAAATCTAAGCAAGTATTCGCGAAATATTTGAAAATTAATCCGATAAGACAAAGCTGATAAATTGTATTTCAGACCCGAAGCCCACGCTACCAGCAATATTTATCACTGATTCCAACAATACACATCACTTAAACTCTGACCTAAGATGAAATTACCTTGCGTCTCAATATCACGACCAGCTCATTTGGACTTCAGACACTCGCTTGTGTCTCAAATCGATGCTAACCACGCATAATTATGTAATTTAATACATAATATCACAATATCACATACATCTTTGAGTGATGTAGCAAGTACAGCCAGTATTTGCTTGACAATCGCGCACTCTCGACAACCTGCTGATTTTGTGGTCACTAAACTAACCTGACAGAATTAGCACCACCACCGGACTCTAGCGCGCTTCACGTCCACTCTCGTGAGACGCATCGCCACTCAAAACACGACGACGCGGGGCTGACACGCGGCGTGTTCGAAATCGGCCATTTTCCGCCGTTTGGCGCTGACGCCGCCGTCAGAGGTCAGCCGGCGTCGGTCATCAGCATGGTCATCAGCATTCCGGCGGCCGGTCGGAGCGGCGACGGCGGCTGACCGGGTCACCCTCTACGGCGCTCTCCGAGAAGCGGAACATCCGCGGAACGTCCATTCAGAGCGATAAATGGGACGGCGACGCTCCGGTGACCATCGTCCGCCCGGACAACCGGCCCAGAGCGACAGCCGTTCTAAGGACAGTTCGCACCGGAACGGCTGACGGATGTGAGTGAAGGGCGGTAAAATACCGGGCCGACGCCACTGACACCCGGCCCTGGCCAGTGGGCGACACCACAACGACAGCGAAAAATAGCCGCCACAACGCCAAGAATCTTCAAAGTCGTTGGCTATAATGATGTCGAGGTCGAAAATGAGTGACACGGTACGGAAAATATGCAAGGATGAATTAAGTGAAATGCCACAGTCTTAGTGAATTATGTAATACATAATGAAGTCGAAGGAAAATTATCTGTTTAATCATATAACATATGACGATACATTTGTGAATACTAAACAACACTTCATTGTTCCGTTTCAACTTTCAAACTGTTCCGCTTTGCGCAACAAACAGTCACTAACGATATTCATAGAAACTCTTAAAATATGCCCGAAAGTACCCAGAGTCGGACATCCGACACAGCTAAAGGCTTTGGCGAAGACTCGCTGCAAAAACATCAGAACTTCTGAATTTGCGTCATTAAGAACAACGGAGAGAACGCATTTGTGAGCTCCGGCTCCAAACAATATTAAATACACGAATGAATGCATTTGATGATGCATGTTCTTAGCACAAATGCAAAATTTATGAAATATTAAGTAAATTTGAAGATGTTTTTGTCCATGCCGGGACATGTGTGACATCAGTTATATTATACGACAGCCTACACCGCCAGGCTGACGATTTGTGGATGCTTAATCGGCAGTGCGGTGCGTTCCCAGCACCAGCTAGTGTTGGCTATGCGCAAGCGAATTTCCCCTTACTGCAAACGCAGCTCAGGAGGAGTACATGTTGCCAATTGTCAACACAGCCAACGCCATTCGAACAAGAAGCAGTGTGAGGATCTGAAAACGTATCATGCTCAATAAATACAACTACTTGTATTTTAGAATATACAAATTTAATAGCATTAATGAATGAAAACGGTTTCATTATTGCTTGCTATTCTACCTGATATCTTCTTAATTCAATACCGTTATATCAACCTTTCACCAAATGCCACGAACTTCTTTTAACTGCGGGTCGCTCGGCTGTTTCTAAAGGGTCAAGTGTCCACAAAAGTATCATTGAAACCATCGTCATATTAGACTGGAGCTGTGCGACTCGTATTCAGACATTGACAGTGCAGGCACCACACGTAGTTCACCATTGTCTGGAGAAGGGTAGGGGCGGGTAAAAGTACGCACCAGCTGTTTCATCTGCTTAGCGACGTCTGAGTAACACCATTAATTAGAGCAGTGGTTCCCAAACGGTGGGTAATGACCCCATTAGGAGTAATGGAGCCATTCTGCGGGGGTAACGAAGGCCTGTAAAGTTGAACCATAAATGCTACGCCAAAACAGCTTTGATGCAGCCCTCGACTAACAATATAACTTTTTGGTGCGCTTTGTCGGCCACGAAGCCCAGAATTGAGAATTTGTCGGAGAACAGGGAATAAATACATGTGCGCTCTCAGGCTTTATTTTTGTTGTGAGTTGCGACGCTCCAAAGTCCAATGAAAGTGTGTAAATAGGTGCAACCAACACATTGGGAAATAACACTATTTTTGTAAATTGGTATAAAGTTTGAAGGGTGGGGTAATGACTACCTCTGAATGCTGAAAAGGGGGTAATTATGTCGGGAGGGCTGGGAATCACTGGTTTAGAGCCATATACAATCCACCATTGCCTTCGCAAGATATCAAAATTTAGGTGCGCCTCGGTTTCATTTGTCGTGATAAGGCACTGCGTAGTGCGTAATGCTGCTGTATGCATAGAAGGGTACGACAAATTAAACATAACTTAGCAAGCACGGGTTGATTTATAATCGTTGAATATTTGGAAAGAGCAGACAATTCTGCATGACGTGTGATTGTCTAATTCACTCGGGCCTTGGATTGGTGCGACCATATATGAACATGTTTCGTGTGAAGAATACCCGGCGGCCAACATAGCGCACTGCTCTGGAGGGCGAGAGTACACCCAGCTGCCGCCGCCGCCGCCGCGGCTTTTGCCTCGGGCTACGTAGATCACGTGACTTTCGGCAAGGCTACGCGGCGACGGGCGACCTCACTGTGTTGATCGCCCCAGAGCTGACCCGGACGCGAAGCTGGACAGACTGGACTGATTTGAGTTTACTTCGTTGCTGGTTGTGTTTAGGTTAGTTGTCTTGTTCTGTCTTCCTCTGGAAATTTTGTTTGTTACGCTAATTGATTTAAGGCGGGATTTAGTTATTGTATGGGAACACTCTCTAGTCTCTTCGAAGTCTGACCACTACAATATGAAACCGTACAGTTCATGGTCCAAACTAATTTTTCGAGAAATGACGGCAATAAAGCGGTTTTGGGAATATAAGTGCTCACATACCCTATTCATGCCTGGGCAGTGAGCATAAGCGTGAGCGAGTGAGTTTTTATTTACAGATCGTTGCCAAATATTCTGCGCTGAAACAACGGCAGCTATTTTTACTCTGATATACGCAGAGTTGCGCGTACCGATCTTACCCGCAGTGAGTGAGTACTCTTACCCGCAGTGAGTGAGTACTCTTACCCGCAGTGAGTGAGTACTCTTACCCGCAGTGAGTGAGTGTTCTTACCCACAGTGAGTGAGTACTCTTACCCTCCCTGTCGAGCAGGAGTACGCAAATGCAAGGTTTGGGAAAATGGCTGTGCCTGTGGCCATACTTTACCATACATCAATTAGTCATTATAACAATGGCCGATGAGAGATAGCTGATTGGAGTTCATGTAGGGACGCTGACGGCAGCTGTAAGCCAGTACAAAAAACCGTTCGTTACAAATATGCGCAAAGTGTTGTCTCTTACCCGACTTTTCCCTATTCAGTCGCACTAACACTGCCACTGGTATATAGACTGCGCCGCATTGCAGTGCTGTCATGCGGCACACTCTAACAACGCGGCGTTTTGATGCTGCCGGGCGTAATGGCGTGCTGCCACTTCCAACACCACACGTGCTCGTTTGAACTTTAAAGAAGTTCCTGCAAAAATGCAAGGCCTATTTTAACATGTTAACGGAAGAAGGATTTTCCCGCAGTGTCCTGAAATCCCCAACAGTGGACGCAAAAATCCCCCGCAGTCGACTGTAAGAAAAACATGTTGAATTGTCCAGACCAACCCGACTACCCGCCCAACCCCCCCCCGGTCAACAACATTTGCGCGACGAAACGCGAGCGAAATTAACTCGAAAGCCGTGTCCCAAGGGTATGTCGAGCAACCGTACAACTTTCGCTTCTAAATTCTGCCGGCAGCCAGGAATTGCCAGATCGGACGGTAGGGGTCAGGGCCTGCGCAACAAGCTATGCTTAGCGCGAGTTCTGACCTCGACAATCCATCCATTCAAATGGTTCGGACTATTTTTTTTAAAGAGCTCCGCCAGTGGAAATCCCCCGCAGTGGAAATTCCTTAGAGAAGGTCATGCAACAATGCATACTGTATAGATGTTTTAGCTTCGTATTATATCAATACATTTAATTGAGGCACGGCTTACGGGTGTGATGTAGACTTATGGGTGTGAACACGGTGCCATGTAAAGAACGCTTGTTGAGAGCACAGCATCATGTCGGTTTACAGGTGTGATGCAGTGCGCCACCTTCACGGCTGTCCAGACTCGTGATGTACACCCGTTGACAGGTGGGCGGGTTCGGCGCTCACAGATGACAGACGTGCCCCCGGCAGCAGCAGGCCGGGGTGGCGCTGACGCGACGCGACGGAGACCTGTCACACCACGCCGCTCCATCGTGACTAATTGGTGGCCAGTGACCGTGGGCTGTGTCGTTAGCACTACCACGCCGGACGGTTTTAGAACGGCGGAAAATCGGTCTCGAGGCTGATGGGGCACCACTTTCAATATCTAAATACCACATTTGAAGTGCACTCAGGTTTTCATCAATAACCTTTGTATTACACGATACACATCATGCAGTCAATATTTATATATCATTGTATTGGCAAGAGAACGGCAAAACGTGACTGCTATAGTGCTATAAACAGTGGAATGTAAAACTGTTTGTGGTCCTGCTACAGCTCGTTTAAATCAGATGTGCCATATGAGCATCTATGCGTTTGATCACCACGGGCAGACAAACTGTTTGCATGTGCGTAATGACTTTGACGACCATGCGTGAAGGGCCGTCACTTGTTGGGAACGAAGTGGAAAACAATTAATCTGTGTGGCTAGAAACCCCACCAAGCCGTCACTTGCTGACATCGAAGTGGACAACAGTTCATCTGTGTGGCTAGAAACCCCAGTAAACTTCATAGCGAGAGCTAACATGTCCACTGAGCTGAAAGTGGGCTTTGCTGGAAAACCAAAGGATAGCAAACGCAGTTTAGTGCCGCTCGGGCCCATTTGATAGATCCCCGACCGCCTCCCTATGCCCGATTTCGTGAGTTTCTAATGGATCTGTATCCAGCAGGGATACAAGTGAGCCATCCCTCCATACAATAGTGTGCAGTGAAATCCTCCAGAGGCCGAGAATGTCTCCGACGCCGCATTGATCTCTTCGGGCTTTGGAGAACAAAATCTGCCACCTACGAATGACGTTCTCTATCCTCACGCAACGACTGCCGCCGCCCTGTTACCGATACAATTGCTTTATTTTTTAACTTATCCACTATTCATTCACACAGCTCTTGACCGGCGTCAAATAAGCCCTACCTTGGTCCCAATTAGCCTTTTTATGCAGAGTCCCCGAGCATTGTCGTAGGAGTTCGTAAAAATATGATCTGCAGAGAACACCTTCTGGACACCAGTCCACATCTTCATAAACTTGTTACATGACACTCTCGCGTGCCCTTTTGTTGCTCTTCAGCACGTGAAGTTTCAATGTAGCCCATGCGACTAAAAATCGTGAGCTTAAAACATGAGTACACTTTTGACGCGGACACTCTGTTGATCAAGGTTAAGACGTCACTTAACGATTCAATATTAGTAAAAGGTAGGTGTGTTACAAAATAAATGTTAAATGTTTATTTTTTGGCTATTTTTAAAACGAAAGGCGTTACAGAACAGGCAATGCATATTCCATACAGAATTGGTGAAGATGTTGGCTTAGATTAAAAGTTAAAAAAGGATAATCGAGCCGCCACTTCAATGCATCCACTAGTGCACTGATTTCATTGCGTCGCTATATTTGAAAAGGTCAAAATCGTTAAAAAAAATCCGCGTAGCCATTGACTTGTCGGTTACTCTAGCTAAGCATTCCGTTAAAAATGTGATTTCGGGAGGAGTGGCGAGGGTTAACATTCATAAAATTATACACAGAGTTGCGCTGGACCAATCACACATTGTGCGCGTTCAAGTCTCGGCGGCTGGCACTTTTGACTGGCGTTGACCGTACGACTGGCGCTGGCAGACTGTTCATGTCGCAGGTGGCGCTGCGCCGAGTGGCCCTGCCTGGTCTGGAGTGGGCGTTGGGGGGCGACACCGGCCAACGCCGCCAACTGGGTCATCCTGTCATCTGTCAGGGGCGCTGGTGAGACTTCACACCTGCTGTCACCGACGCTGGCTGGTCAGGGCCGTCCTGTCACCTGTCAGGAGCGGTGGT
>VOPJ01001894.1:0-32259 GCA_014673585.1 Semibalanus balanoides | reverse complement strand
GCAGTGACCTGCGTATGACCCGCCTGCGGGACCCGGACCGCGGCGAGGTGCTCATCTTCAAGGAGCTCCAGTGGCAGACGGTGAAGATCGAGGCGCGGTCCACGCTGGACAAGGGCCTCTCGCCACTACGGCTCATCACCAATCAGTCTCACTGCCGCATCGTCATCAAAAAAAAAATAAACGGTGAGAAAACCCCCTCGTCTGATCTTCAGTGGATCAGGTGATCAGACTCGTGTATTTGCTGGAATCTCTGATTTATCAGCCGTGCCGCTGCACCCAGCTCCAGGCGGTCGTGACGTTTACAACCGGAACCCATCGCTTGTGTGGATGATGAATCTAAAGGTTGCTGCATTGCCTGCGAGAGGCGGGTTGAGTCGTGACTAAGTGGTCACTACACAATGAGTGGTCGAACCGAGCATCATCCGTCGTCTATGAGAGTCGCTCTCCGTGCTGCATCGAGCTGTCAGCTGGTGGCATCGCGCTGTCGTGTCGGTAAGGATGTGATGTGCCGGTGATGTGGCAGGCTGTGATGTGGCTGTGATGTGCTAACAGTTAGGCTGTGGTGTGGCTGTGGTGTGATAACAGGCTGCGATGTGGCTGTGATGTGGTAACAGGCTGCGATGTGGCAGCTTGCTCTGGTGCACGTCAACCTATCTGTGCGGTCGGATGACATCATAAATACCATCGAGCGCCGTGCCAATGGGCCCAGTCCATGGCGCTCGCCCCCGCTCCTCGCGTGCTGAAGCCGACACGCATCCCGGCTAACCTGAGCTACCAACGGGCCCTAAACGGACATATCGGGCAGGCTTATCGCGCGCGCGGACCACCGCTGTATCCGTGAGTCGCTTGATGGCCGGCGGCGGAGGGCCGTGGGGACCGACCCCGCGACCAGTCGGTAGTCCGCCCCGTCTCAGTCTGAAGGTCATAGGTCACCGACTTGGTGGTATTGCGCGGCTGGCTGTCTCCAGAGGCCGCGCTCGACTTAATACAGGACGGCTGAGGACCGTTTGTCGTCATTGTGTTGCTCCTGTCCGGCTTTCATTGGGAGTGGGAGGCGGCGGATGACGATGGCCAGCCAGCATTAGATCGTTGAGGGGAATGGAGGATGAGGGAGGGGGCAGACAGGATCTCCGAATTCCGGCTAACTTGTCACCAGCTGGCTGATCTTAGTCCTTTCAGCCCAGTGTGGACGCAGGCGGCGAAACACTTGCGGAATTATCACCATCACTATCATAGTTAATTCGAATATATCCTTGTCATAAGTAGGATATAATCATCATCTCATATCGCGGCGGCAACAATGGGTAGCTTTTGCGAAAGGGGAGTTGGTGTTTTTGGATCGAGATGACTATGGAGCCTCCTTACCTGGTGCTGCTGCTTGGAATCACGTGGTCCCGGAACAGCCTCTGACTGGGATAAACTAGTTAATGTCCTACCCATGTGGCATCGGAAGACCGGTAGCTTCCCGCGGGGAAAGAACCAAAGCGTTGAAGTGCCGCTCCTCATTTGGGTCGCCGGAAAGTTTCCGTTGTCGGGAAAGTTGTATGGTTCTGCTGACGCTTTGAGTGTGATTGTGAAGTGATAGCTGGCCCTGGTGGGGAATTCTTTTGCGCCGTTGCATCGCTTACCCGCGTTATTCGTCTGAATAGAGCTTTTTGTAGTATGTTTATTCCATGGAGGTTATGATTGGTTAATTGGGGGATTACGAAGTTGACATGACCTTAGGCCGTCACAGATATACAAAATCCGAGATATACCATTTGTATGTTCAGCCGGTCTATTAAGTATCTTCCCTTTTTTAGTTTCTAAAACTCATCTAATTTCACTTCTGTGTACATGAAGGACTGATACAAAGGAACATGTAGTACCTATGTAGATAGGTACAACATGCTATCTTAAATCAGTCCTTAATGTACAGTGTACACATATGTGAAATTAGTCCCTATATGTCTGTTATGTCTCTGTATGTCCCCCGTCTCCTGGTCTGTTGTCTCTCTGTCTCTCCCCCGTCTCCTGGTCTGTTGTCTCTCTGTATCTCCCCGTCTCCTGGTCTGTTATCTCTCTATCTCTCCCCCGTCTCCTGGTCTGTTGTCTCTCTGTCTCTCCCCCGTCTCCTGGTCTGTTGTCTCTCTGTCTCTCCCCGTCTCCTGTTCTGTTGTCTCTATCTCTCCCCCGTCTCCTGGTCTGTTGTCTCTCTGTCTCTCCTCCGTCTCCTGGTCTGTTGTCTCTGTCTCTCCCCCGTCTCCTGGTCTGTTGTCTCTCTGTCTCCACCCGTCTCCTGGTCTGTTGTCTCTGTCTCTCCCCCGTCTCCTGGTCTGTTGTCTCTGTCTCTCCCCCGTCTCCTGGTCTGTTGTTTCTCTGTTTCCACCCGTCTCCTGGTCTGTTGTCTCTCTGTATCTCCCACGTCCCGCCGGTGTCAGGCCGGAGGGGCCCGCCGCGGCACGCTCAGCCCGTTCAGCAGGAAGCAGCCGATACTCGATGCCGCTGGCGATTGATTGGCTTGTGAACGCTGTAGGTTGGCGGTGGCAGGGTACTGACCGCCGGAGACCGGCGGAGCTCATTGGGCGTAACAGCAGACGGCGGATGTGGTGACGAGCAGAGAAAGAGCACTTGGAAGGACAAATACTTACTAGTTTTATGGGATTCTCAGACAATGTTCAGTTAGTTTAATGATTTTAGTATGTGCATTGTGTATTCACCACTGGAATTGTAAAGCATGCATGGTAATGTCAGGTACCGTACCAGTAACGAGGTGTGACCAAATGACTGGCCTTTGGTCTAACCATTAACTATGTTTTACCCAAAACACGGTTTTTAGGAAGTCTGACATTACATTTCTACGAGTCATCTTTTAACTTGTCACACTGAGTGACTAAAGTTCAACGAATATCCGCATCGAGGGCTGTTGCTGGAATTTATTCGACCTTTCTGGAAGCCATTGAACTGTGATTTGAAACGCTGCCATAAAATTGATGCCATATGGTTTATGTACATCTGGGGAGCAGAAATTCAACCTCGCTATTTCCATTGATTGGGTCGGCAAACGATGGAAAAATAGATGTGAAAGCCCAGGATAATGCGCTGTGGGATGAGGCTTTGAAGTGAGTTGAGTTGAATTATTTGTTGCGGACGGCAGGGCATGCCTTTAAGCCTCCTGTAACGTGTGCTTTCATGGCAGTAATCAATCACCAAGTTGCATTAACCTGATTTTGTATCAGCTTAGGAGTGATTCGTTATCTTTTATAGCGTTTGCCACAAAACACTGTCTTCAATGTACTAATGGTATCTAGTATCTACTGAGATCATCGTCCAAGTCAAAGAATCTGAAAACGCTTTACCCTTATAGTTTGACGCATTGTTTTTTATTTTGTTTTTTAATGGTTGCAGCAACGCCAGAAAGTCTAGAGTCCGTTGACGGTCCAACCGTGATGGGTATCTTCCTACGCAGTGCCTGTACGGACACTCTTGGCAGGCTTCGGATACGTCATCTATGTAAATGTTATGCACGTCTTGGAAACGACCAGCGCGAGCTGCGGCACCGCTCGGAGTCTGTGATCCTCACTCGGCCGCCTCTGATCAGGCCGTTCCAGGAAATATCAGCTCGGATCGTGATAAGTGTCAACCGTGACTGTTGTGACTGTTGTTTGCTCGGGGCCGTGCCGGATGGTCTGGTCACGACTTCTCTCTGGACTCCCGGACCCGGACTGAGTTCCGGGGCTGGATCCGGTTCCGTACTGGGCGGGCATTCAGTCGCTGTTCTGATCATATCGGCGTCTGGGAATCCTGTTAGCATTCAGTAGATGTCTGCTAGCCTCCAGTAGGTGTCTGTTTAACGTTCCGTCTTCGTGACGCTAAACAGATATCTTCTTTTTTCCGTTTTCCGTTAATATTCGTCCAACGTTTTGTTTTTTTCAGCGCGCCGACTACATTTCTGTTTTAGTTTCTGTAGCGGTCCGCCCTTGTGGGCCTCATGCCTCCAGTGTTCGTATGGAGCCGCCCCTGTGAATCGGGCCCTGCTCCTGCGGTTGGGACTGCGTTCCGCTGCGGCTCTACAGCTACTACAGCTTCTCCAGGGCTGTCCAAGCTGTCTCGGCACCGTGGCGATGTTTTGACACTGCGTGGTAATTCCCTGACCGTGGGGACTGCGGCTTGTCGAGCTGTCGCAGAGCTTCCTCAGAGCCGCCTCAGAGATTCCTCAGAGCCGCCTCAGAGATTCCTCAGAGCCGCCTCAGAGCTTCCTCAGGACCGGCAACCGTGATGTTTTAAGAGGAGTGAGCTCAACCGGCTTTGCTGAGGATTCCACCGAAAACTGAAACCTGTCGATGACATTTCAGCTACCGTCGACGAAAGCCGATGATTGGGTATTGGGAAGTGGAAAGCGGAAATAGATTTATCGGTTGGCTTCTGGGATATGCTCCGTTTTTCTGCAAGGCTTCTTCTTTATGTGTGTGTTGGGCTTCACGTGTAATAATACCGTCTAGAATTGCTTTCCAACTGCATTACCACCGTATTGTTACCGTACTACCGTAAACGCGTCAGCGGCGCTGTAGCAATTCACATTGAATGATGCTTCTCGGTATGGGCTGTCCGCGGCTTCGAATATTGCGCGTCGGCTCACCCTGTTGGATCAGCATACCGCTCGTGATCCGAGGTTTATGAGATGCATGACTTTAGCATACACTGCAGCGCTGGCACCGACGTGAAATCATCGCGTGCGAATGAGAATATTGATGAACTCAGCCGTGGGGCACCGAAGAGCGATCGTTCGTATTGCGAACCACCGCACCTCGCGCTATCTCATCTAGTGATGAGTGGTTCGGTCATAGTGATGAGTGATGGGATCGGGACAAACCTGAGGAACGCGACGGTACGAGTTGGCGTTTCGGCCGGGTCTGGTGTTGCTGGCGTGGCTGGCCACGTCGCCCGGATCGTGGCTGCAGGAGTCGTACAGCCAGCTGTGTGATGCCCGACGAGGCTGATCATGGCAGAAGTTTCGGGTGTTCTGTGTTGCTGGGCAGGCCGGCGTCCTATGCTGGGCGAGTCTGAACTACCTGTGGCTCTAGGGTGTGCTTCCTTCTGTACGGGTAGGCTGTTAGCCGAATGTTTCATGCCGTGCTGCTCAGCCGTCGAGTCTGCCGTGACGGCTGCGCGAGCGGTAACGACCTCGTGACATGCACGGCCTGAGCCAAGAATGGAGTGACCATGGGCTGGTATTCCATTCACAGCCTTGCCAGTTGTTCACAGAATGTGTTATCTGTGTTCTGTTGGTTCCGTTTCACACGTTGTTTGCTGCCATTTCTCTTCCTCTTCAGTTGCTTTACCTGTATCCAGAGACGTTGTTATTGGTTGTGCTCCGCGTTGTACTTAAACTGGAAGTGTTCTGTGTTTACGCTAATACAAGCTGTTGGGTACTGTACCTCAGTGTTCTGCCGTGCTCCCTCCACAGACTGCTCTGTGCTCGGCTGCCGACTGGTGCTGATCCTCGATGACCTGCTCTGGGTACTGTACCTCAGTGTCCTGCCGTGCTCCCTCCATAGACTGTTCTGTGCTCGGCTGGTGCTGATCCTCGATGACCTGCTCTGAGTACTGTACCTCAGTGTTCTGTCGTGCTCCCTCCACAGACTGTTCTGTGCTCGGCTGTCGGCTGGTGCTGATCCTCGATGACATGCTCTGTGTACTGTACCTCAGTGTTCTGCCGTGCTCCCTCCACAGACTGCTCTGTGCTCGGCTGTCGGCTGGTGCTGATCCTCGATGACCTACTCTGGGTACTGACCGACGAGCAGATGAAGGCGGCTCTACACTTCCTCGACTCGCTCTCAGGTCTCATCCAGAAGTCCACCGAGCACAGCCACCAGGTCAAGGCCGTCAGAAAACTGGAGGTGAGGCTGCGGACCACGCAGGTGGAGATCGCCACCACAACGCTGCGCGCTGCACTGACGGTTCTCACATTAACCAGCTACATCCGTATACTTTGCCCGTATAGCTGGAGGTGTGCATATAGTTAAGTTCAATGTTAAGGAGGTTCTGCAGATATTATGTTGCTGCTTTGTCAAACCGTGAAATAAGAACAAGGCAATGTATAATATACATTGCCTTGTTCTTATTTCATTCTAGGCATATACATTGTATATGCCTGAGATCATTTTCCAGGTCAGCGAGTTAAGTCATCAAGAAATTCAAACGACTCCTCCAATCTTCCTTTTGATTCGATTCGCATTAAGTATTCACCCCTGACGAGCAATGCACTGTTTCTCAATTGTGAGGGTGGTTTGTTGTGATATGCCTGGTAACTGACTGTTGCTGCCACCTCGGAGGAGGCGGACGCCTGCGTGCGTCGCCCGTCGCCTGTCCTGACTCCTGACCGATGGGCGCCACATAATCATTGAGTTGAGGCGCCCTTAAGCCCAAATCATCATCGACTCCTGACCGACTCTCTGACTGCTGGTGCTCAGTCCCAGCCCCCGTATCCCGAGAAGGCCGGAGTCCGAGGTCAAACTTAGACAAACTTGTGACGGTGCTCCAAAACCTTTGAACTCCTGTCATGTTCGTATTCGTCTGCTCATTCACCGCGCGTATTCTTTGAAAGCTTGCTGAGAAACTTCGGCCATCGGGGCTTGCGAGGAACAAGTACCATTGACGTGGTCTTTGTCATGCTGAGTTTAAAAGTTTCTTCCTTTGTATGTCGGATCGTGTCGATATTTTGTCAGTGCGGTCAGCGTCGTTCCGGGGATACCGGAATAGGACGCTGATATACGCGTCTCTGATAATGTTCTGCCTCGCCATCTGTGTCGTGTCGGCTCCATTGTTTGTAGCCGAATTCGGTGGCCGTCACGCCCTAGTGAGGCCTAGTCCCTGTCAGCTCCAACTCAGCAAGTCAGACCGCTGAGCCCAGACCATTGACCTATGTACTGTCGGTGACATCGGAGCTAAAAGGTCGGCTGTGACTCTGAGCAGACCCGCCGCCACCACTGCCGCCGTCGGCCACTGCTGACCTAGACTGCTGACCAATGGCCACTGCTAACCTAGTCTGTGTTCTGAGTCTCTGACCCGTCACATTCCCGGCGAGAATCCCTGGAATCCCCGGCGGTCATTTTACTCTTCTGCAGTTTGGCAATGTACTCATACATTGGTATTCCTGTTAATTCTTTGCTTCGGGAATCGGTAGAAAGCACCTTTTTACCGATTCCCGGAATCCCCGCGGGAACTGACGGGTCAGAACACAGCCCTAATGTCTGTCAGAGGTCAGAGGTCTGTGCTGTGTCCCGTTACACCGCCGCTGTCTCGCTGGAAAAGACAGGGTCGGGGCGTCGACTGATGCGATTTCGATGGGAAATGGTGACAAGTGCCGGAAAGGCAGAAAAACGGCCTCCCAGGGACTCCAGGGACTCGCCCGTAAGAGGACGGGAGGTGCATTGTCTGGAGGTTGATGGAAAAACATTCGACGCTCAGTTCTCAGGCGCGTTTGCTATGAATATTTGATGAAAAGCATCGGCTTCTTGCTATGCATTTAGAGGGAATTGGAGTTGCGTTGATGCCCTTTTATTGCTGGTTTCTTTCCATCTGCTTCTTTTCACTTGTGCTTTAGACTATGGCTTTGTTTCATAGTGTCGGTTATTTAGCCGTGGTAACAATTTTAGACTTAATGCGCCATAAAGTCACAAAATATAAAGCACCAATATTTATTTGTCAGATATTCTCTTCTTGACATCGTCATTTTTGTGAATGTGCCTCCCGTGCCTTTTGACCTCCTGAGCATACTCTCGTTCGGACAAAACGAGATTGAAGCGGAATTCGACAGCAAGGGAATGGAATAGAGGCCACCTTCAGTCGCCGTCCAAACGTTCCACAGCGAGGAAATGGAGCAACCCCACTTCAAACGCCCAACGCTGATGGGCTTCATAGGCCAACTTCTACTGCGAAGCAATCATCTCACTGGTCCTCGGTCGCAGAGGCGTTTATTCCGGATGGGCGTCGGACGACGTAGGATGTTATTGAGTACAACGAATGCTGCACCATGCTCATTGCCTACCATTAGCATGCGAGACGATCGCGCTCTGGAGATGACGGGACAACTTGATGGACCATCTGGGACCGTTGGGTCTCAGGTGGTCCATTTAGCGGGCAGGATTGACGGAACCATCAAGACTAGTGGTGTCAATCCAGCGTTGGATTTCTGGCCGCTTTCTGGTCCCGGTACTTTGCTCTCTTCAATGAGTTACTCCTCGTTTGTGCCTCAGCCCTTCGGGTCAAGCTAATCCCCGGTCATGCTGCGGCCGCATTCCCCCGTGGAGGTGCAAACTTTGTGCACAACTGAGTTATATTCTGGACTNGTTTTTTCCGTTATTCTCGAGAAAAAAAAACTCAGGGGGGGGTCAAATTGACCCCCCATCAGGGCGAAGGTTAAAGCTGCTGCGAGGAACATTATTATTGTTTGAAAAATAATAATTTGAATAGTGAACTTATCCTCGTATTCAAGAAAATCGGGAAAACCTATAGGTACATGACTTAATGCATTAATATTTCGGCCACAGGTTGTATCAAAGCAAAATGTACATAATCTACAATGTCTACATGGCTACGAAAGAAATTAAACATGAAATAAATGCACATCAGTCAACATGTCGACATTGTAGATTATTATAGTTTCATGCATGAGTGGCATTAATGATTCAGTTTATGAACGAGCCGAAGGCGAGTTCATAAACTGAATCTTTAATGCCACGGGTGCATAAAACGATTTAGTGCATGGCCGTTTCGAGCGGATACAATTTTCGAGTACAGATTCAAGTACCAGATATCATATTCTAAGAGCTCAATGCAGGGTCATTGGACCTAAGGCCAGCAGTGTATTATTATCCATATCCCGGAGTAGTATAACACTGCAGTTAATACACGAAAGTAACACGTGGTCAATGGAATACTTATCGCCCAGTGCACTAGTCGATTTTATGTTGAAAAGTCCTGTGGCCGAAATAATCAATACATAAAAGGGAAATTTATAGGCTTCCTTATTTTTATTGGATTTAAGGATCATGTCACTATTGAAATAATGGTGTATTTCCTCAATATATTTTTAGCGGAAGTAGTGGTGAAATTCACGGAAACCAGTACAAAGGTTCGTGTAAAAGCACAGCGAAAAAATATAGCCTACGCCATAAAGGCGGTACTGCTGTGATCCTGTCATCACCTGGACGTTTCGCTGTCTTACGGGCACATTTTAGCATCACGCCCGAACCATTTTAGCTTAAAGTTCAACGGTTATGATGGCCACTTGGGCGGTTTACGAGCTGAAGATAATAAGCCAAGAAAGCTAGCTGGCTCGGTCAGGTGTAGTTCAGCGGGCAATTGGGCCAAACTATGCCGGGAAGACTGCCAAGGTTTCAGTCTGGCAGCGAGGACCCGTGCGTTTACAGTCATCCATATATACGAAGGGAAGTTCCCAGAAACTGATCACTGGGCGCTTCTCTAGATCTTTAAGTTGTAACGATGCAAATGGAAGATGATTCATGATAGGTCCTGATGGTTTGATCATTTTAGCTTTCTTTGTGGCTTGATTGTTGCTATTTTTCGACAAAAAATATTGGCAAATAATTATTGTAATTAATATACAGGGACGTAGCCATGGGAGGGACGGGGGCCATGCTCCCCCTAAGCACATTTGGGTTATAGCGCAAGGCTTCATTCGCCCTAGCGCGAGGCTTCATTCGCATCAAAATCGTTCTCACACTATGAGCGTCTAATCGGACCGGAGCCTAACAGCTTCAGCTCATGACAGTAATTCATAGCGTTTACGGATGCGAGTAGAACTTGAACACCAGCGGACTTGTGTAAACCCGATTTGCTCTCGTAAATTCACTGAATTACCATCGTGAGCTTGTAGTTCGGTGCGCAACATAGCTCTGCACTGTGCACACTAGCAATACTATCCCTGCCTGGCCCTGATTCGGCGCCTGTCTCAACTCTGCCAGGTCTTGAGTCGACGCCTGTCTCACGCCCATGGTTCTGAGTCAATGTCTGTCATCATGATTGGGTTCAGCAGTGGGTTCGGATCGGCCCCTGAGGCGACCTCCGTGGCAGTCTGGGCAGCGCGGCCGGCCATATATCGACTGAGTCGGCCGCTGCTGACGTCCTGATGACGTCACAGGTCGTCCATCAGCCTGTGGTAACGGCGGCGAGGCGGAGGCGCCGGGACAGCTCGCCGGGCTGCACTGCCTCGCTTCTCCCTCCCAGCCTGCCACAGTACAGGAGCGGGGCGGGACATCGACGCCTTTTCTCCATCACACTGCCTCGCTCACCAACGGAGACGATGGTCAAGATGACATGGGCTCCGCCACTGGAGAGGGGGACGGGGGGACGTGTCCCCCCGTCCCCCCTGTTGCATTGGAATATTTGTTTCAGAATGCCTCTGTCCCACCCTTTTACTCCCTGTCTGGCCCTGAGGCGGAGCCCCTGGAAGATGGCATTTCGCTCTAACATGCAATAGAAGACGGTCAAACTCATACTCATACTCACTCATATCGGCCGTTAAAACCCACTTGTCTCGTCATATCTTACACCCCATTGCATACACTACACATTCATTGTCATCCTATGTTGCACCCCTTGCGTCCCACTCTCGTTTCCTTTTCTACCTACTCCTCTTTCGCCTCGCGTCTAATGTCCCATGTTGCCATCTATCCGCATTACTGTGCCCTACTGCGGGTGACAACACGACACTGACATGACACCCGAGAGGGGAGCCGCCTTACAAAGTGACCGTTCGGGACCATTGCTCGGTCGTTTGGCTGATGGTTGTGATGCAGGCATGCGATGATGATGTGATGTGCTGAGATGTTCAGAGGTGTTGGGCGCTTTCTAGTGGCTATGGTTGGTCTGGATGATGTCACCGAGGATGATTTAACGGCCAGTCGGACCAGATGTTTGATGGATGTCTAATAAGACATGGGTGCTGAGTGATGATGAGGTGCTCAAGAGCGCCGGGTGACGCTCACCTCTGGTGTCGCTTTAAACGTCTGTCGCGCGAAGTGTACCTACATTATGCATTATTACCAGAGATAATTATTTGTTGACTACAGTTAGCTTAAAAACATTAGAAATTGGATTTATTTGCAAAAACTTGTTACCTTTTGGTCCATTGCAAGCAAGGTTTCAGTTGCCCATTCAGAGCTTGCGCCTTTTCATAATATGGTGTCTTAAACAAGTTTTACGGTCCAATGTGACGTGCTGCTCAACATTTTATGCCGGTGACAGGCATGGCATTCCAGGCAAATTCGCTGTCGTTCGTCAGTTTTACAACATTTGTACGAACACTGTCGGCTTTGGTTGGCTTTCCACGCCTGCTTCCGTTCCCAAGAGGCACCCACGCCCACCGATTACCGGCCAATCCCCGCTGTAAGTACATTCCATGACCGCGTACTTCTCTCGGGAAGCTGACAGCCGAGTGATTTCACCAGCGGCTCCCCGTGTCTCACCTCTTTCCAGCTGTGACGGAGCATAGTTCTCTCACGAGCATTGCCAGCCAGCCAGAACAATGGCAAGGCTCTGCACATTTCAGACATATATGGAGACAGTCTCACTAGCGGATCTAAGGGGGCCGGGAGGGGTCTTAGCCCCCCCCATATCGCCTGAAATCAGCGGAATTTGACACATTGTCCAATGCTGAAGGAAATATAATACACTTTTACGAAGGCATCTTTGTTTTAAACCGTTCAGTAAGGTACAAGGAAGTCAAATCCAATGAGTTTTCAAAATTTGTTGAAACTTTTGGAAATTTATCCGCCCCAAACCGCCTGCAGCCCACGTTCTGGATCCGCCAGTGAACAGTCTTACTATTCCCTCGACTTGAGCAGCTGAACTGGTTATGGATGTTAACGTAGCGTGTCTCTCTGCATTATTCAACATTGTCCCTTGGTCGATCGTTTGATCTATGAAAATCAATCGAGTCAAATTACCTTAGCAAAGCTCATGGGACACTTCGGTGCCTCCACGAGCCCAGAAGTGTTGCTTGGGTCAATCATCAGCAATTTGCAGTCGCATGGGCGTCGTTTGAACACGTTGTCGGTGCTGCTGGAAATTAAGTCATCACCGTAGATCAATATTGACGTCAAATTGACGTCAATCAGAGCATTCAACGACCCCTTGTCGTTTTGAAGTGTGCCTGTACATGCAATGTGTATGCGTCATCGCCCCTCGGTGACGTTCAGATCAATCATGCACCAAAAATACTTATCATTTTAATGTATGCTTAATGTAAAGTCGTGACTTGAAGATAAGGGAGCATATTATTTTGGGGACTTGAAATGTCCCAGTTTTGCGGCTTTGTTGATGTCCCATATTTTCTAACAAAATAATTGAATGATAAATCATTTGATTGTGAGAGGTAAATGTCGATTGCTATCATATCGACAATAGCAGTGGAATATGTAAAGGCCAGGGCAGATCACGCGCTCAGCCATATGAAGCATGCACTTGAACGGCGGCGCACAATCTCGGCTGACCACCATCCCCTTAGCGCAGCCAAATAAACGATACGCCACCACTAGCCGTCAGTGCTTTTCCTCGTCTCTGTCACTGTACCACCGTCTGGCTATTCACTATTCAGTGACTTAAGCTCACTTAAAAGCCCCTCATAAACGACGCGTCGTTACAAACCGCCAATACTTTCCCTCGTATCTCTGTGGCTGTATCACTGCCTAGGCATTCGATGACTGTTAAAACCCACTTAAAAGCCTAACAGGCTAACAAAAGTCTCCTCTCTGTCCCCGACGGCGGTCGCTGTGAGCGGTGCGGGGTCCTCGCGTCGGCAGCGCCGTGGTGGAGGAGGCCCTCTGCCTGGCGGAAACGTCCTCCCTCGCACGGTCCCGCTACACTAATGAAGGAGCCATGAGGGGCCGCCAAAGTAGGCCTCCTCCGCTGCTAATGTGGTAACTGCTAACAGTCGGGCGTGGAAGCCAACTGCGAAGTGACAAATGGCGTGCCTTCTGCGTGGACGTGATGTGTTTTCGGAAAGTCGATAGTCGATGTGAGGCAGTTGTGATAAAAATGCGATTTTAGGTTTATTTTCGCCATTACTTTTTATCGATTCTCACTGACTTCATGTTTCAGAGAGCAAAAGTTCCAATAAAGACCACAAATATCGCCTTCATGTCTGCCGTTTTTCATTGTAACGGCGCCCATTTCTGTGTGAGAGCAGCCAAGCCAGGAATGATACCCTTTAAGGTGAATAATTTCTGGCCGCTTCGGTTTCGAGCCACGTCCTTATTTGCAACGAACTGGCCCAAAGTTGCCCACTCGCTGGCTCGGCTGTTACTGCAGCGAACTTGAGTTTGGTCGGCCAGCATTCCATGTTTGAAGGAGGCCAACACCATGTTCGCGACACTAAAGCATAAGTTTCAAGGCCCGGTCATGCCCAAGGCGTTCTATTTCACATACACAACCATTTCAAACGAAGGCATATCCGCGAGCTCGGGTCGCGATTGCTGTTGCATAGGTCGTGATCAAACATGACAAGACTGATTGCTGGATACCCCGCTTTTCGCTGCCGCTATTCAAGGCGGAATTCCCTATTAGAGCCAGGCGTGACTCTGCTCATCCATTAAAACAAGGAGCCTCTGAGCTCTAATCTCGCGGTTTTGATGGTTAGATGTCGACCTCAGCACACTGCTGCCGAGTTCCCAATGTCACCGAGCTTCCTGACACGCTTGGTCATTCCAGTTCGTTTCGCAGGTTCCCGAATGCGATTTATTGGTTACCCTCGCTGGCATTTCCAAGCCGGGTACCAGCCACCTCGCCCCCTCATTTCGCCGCTGCCAGTGTTCTCTACTGTTCCACAACTTCTGACTTTTTACACTTCCCCAACCGCGCTCTCTTTGTCATCCCTCCCGCTGTTGCTCTTCTAGTCTCCCGCCGTCTCCCACTGCTCTCCCTCCCGTATCTCTGTCTCCCTCCCGGTTTCTCTTCTCTCGGCCCTTCCCCGTCTCTTCTCGTTCTCCCTTCCCGTGCGCTACTCTCTTTTCATCCTCCGCGTCTCTCTTTGGTCTCCCGCTGAGTCTCCCACTGTCTCCCTCCCGTCTCTCTGGCGTCTCCCTCCCCGTCTCTGCTGTTCTCCCTCCCGTCATTCTTCTCCCTCCGTCTCTTCTGTCATCCCTCCCGTCTCTCTGTCTCCCTCCGTCCTTTCTGTCTCCCTTCCCGTCTCTCTGTCTCCCTCCCCGTCTCTCTGTCTCCCCTCCCTCTCTCTGTCTCCCTCCCGTCTCTTCTGTCTCCGCCTGTCTCCCTCTGTTCTCCATCAACCCTCCGTCTCTCTTGTCTCCTCTCCGTCTCCTCTGTCTCCCTTCCGTCTCTCTGGTCTCCCCTGTCTCCTCTTTCCCCTCCCGTTCTCTCTGTCTCCCTCCCGTTCTCTCTGTCTCCCTCCCGTCTCTCTGTCCTCCCTCACCCATCTCCCTGTCTCCCCCCGTCTCTCTGTCTCCCTCCCGCTTCTGTCTCCCCTCCCGTCTCTCTGTCTCCCTCCGTCTCTTGGTATGTTGTCGCTCTGTCTCTCCCCCGTCTCCTGGTCTGTTGTCTCTCTGCCTGTACCCCGTCTCCTGTTATGTCATCTCTCTGTCTGTACCCCGTCTCCTGGTCTGTTGTCTCTCTGTCTCTCCCCGTCTCCTGGTCTGTTGTCTCTCTGTCTGTCCCTCCGTCTCCTGGTCTGTTGTCTGTCTGTCCCTCCGTCTCCTGATCTGTTGTCTCTCCCCCGTCTCCTGGTCTGTTGTCTCTCTGTCTCTCCCCGTCTCTCTGTTCTCCCTCTCGTCTCTCTGTCTCCCGCCTGTCTCCCTCTGTTCTCCCTCCCGTCTCTCTGGTTTCTCCCCTTCCCGTCTCTCTGTCTCCCGCCTGTCTCCCTCTGTTCTCCCTCCCGTCTGCTCTGTTCTCCCTCCTCGTCTCTCCTGTCTCTTCCCGTCTCTCTGTCTCCCTCCCGGTCTCCCTTGTCTCCCTCCCGTCTCTTTCTGTCTCCCTCCGGTCTCCCTGTCTTCCTCCTCGTCTCTCTGTCCTCCCTCCCGTCTCTCTGTCTTCCCTCCCGTTCTCTCTGTTCCCTCCCGTCTTCTGTCTCACTCCCGCTCTTCCCTGTCTCCCTCCCGGTCTCTCTGTTCTCCCTCCCGTTCTCCCTGTCTCCCTCCCGTCTCTCTGTTCTCCCTCCCGTCTCTCTGTCTCCCCTCCCGTCTCTTCTGTCTCCCTCCGTCTTCCTGTCTCCCTCCCGTCTCTCTGTCTCCCGCCTCGTCTCCCTCTGCTTTCTCCTCCCGTCTCTCTGTCTCCTCCCGTCTCTCTGTCTCCCTCCCTCTCTCTGTCCCTCCGTCTCTCTGTCTCCCGTTTCCTATCCCTTGTCTCCCGTCTCCCGTCTCCCGTCTCCCGTCTCCCGTCTCCCGTCTCCCGTCTCCCGTCTCCCTCCCGTTCTCTCTGTTCTCCTCCCGTTCTCCCTGTCTCCCTCCGCTCTCTGTTTCTCCCTCCCGTCTCTCTGTCTCCTCCCGTCTTCTGTCTCCCCTCCGTCTCTCTGTCTCCCTTCCCGTCTCCCTGTCTCCCTCCCGTCTTCGTCTGCTCCTCCCGTCTCCCTGCTCTCCCTCCCGCTCTCTGTCTCCCTTCCCGTCTCTCGGTCTCCCTTCCCGTCCTCTCTGCCCCTCCCGTCTCTCTGTCTCCCTCCCGTCTTCTCTGCGTCTCCCTCCCGTCTCTCGGTCTCCCTCTTCGTCTCTCTGTCTCCCGCCTGTCTCCCTCTGACTCCCCTTCTCTCTCCCTCTGTTGTCCCTCTGACTCTCCTTCTCTCCCTGTTGTCCCTCTGACTCTCCTTCTCTCCCTCTGTTCTCCCTCTGACTCCCCTCCTCTCCCTGTTGTCCCTCTGACTCCTCCCGTCTCTCTGTCTCCCTCCCGTCTCTCTGTCTCCCTCCCGTCTCTCTTCTCCCTCCCGGTCTCTCTGTCTTCCTCCGTCTCTCTGTCTCCCGCATAGTACTACCCTCTGTTCTCCCTCCCGTCTCATCTGTCTCCCATCCGTATCTCTGCTCCCTCCCGTCTCTCTGATCTCCCTCCCGTTCTATGTATTACTGCCCTCCCGTCATCTCATGTCTCCTCCGTACTCTATGTTCCTCCCGTCTCTCTGTCTCCTCCCGTCTCTCTGATCTCCCTCCCGTCTCTCTGTTCCCTCCCGTCTCTCTGTCTCCCTCCCGTCTCTCTGTCTCCCTCCCGTCTCTCTGTCTCCCTCCCGTCTCCCTGTCTCCCTCCCGTCTCTCTGTCTCCCTCCCGTCTCTCTGTCTCCCTCCCGTCTCTCTGTCTCCCTCCCGCTTCCCTGTCTCCCGCCCGTCTCCCTCTGTTCTCCAGTCCAGACAGTCTCTGCCTCCTGTCTGTTAATCTCTCCTCGGTCCATCTTCTGTCTGTCTCTACCCGTCCCTCCGCCCGCCCCAGTCTTCGGCCCGTCCGCCTGACAGGCTGGCAGTGGTCCGCCTGACAGGCTGGCAGTGGTCCGTCTGACAGGCTGGCAGCGGTCCGCCTGCGCGCCTGGCCGGCCGCCTGCGGGTCGGCAGGCTCCACGTGGCCGGGCGCCGACGCCGCCGGGCCGCCAGACCAGGTCGATACTGTGGGCGTCACGTCGCCTGGGGCGGCAGACGGGCGGCGGCGACCCGACCCAGCCCGGCCACGGTCACGGCTGGCCGCCGCGCCGGCCGGCTCTTCGTCCTCTGCCCTCCGACACCGTCCCGCCGCCGCCGCCAAGAGACGCTCCATTCTTACCACCGCCACCAACCCACCACCACCACCACCGCCGGCCGCGCCGCCGCCAGGGAGTCCGCCCGCGGCGGCGGGAGCGCCGCGGAGTCTCCTCCTGCTCCACCTCCGCCGGCGGCGCACTGCAGCTGCAGTGCTATCTCGGGTGGGAGAGAGCGGCCGAGCTGCTGGAGAGAGCGGCGGTCAATACACGACTGGGAGCCGGCCGCCGCCGCCGCCGCTTCTGGTGAGGAGAGCGGCATCGGGGCCAGCAGAGCAGGATGTCACGCCGCGCTGGTGCCGATGAAACGCGATCGGCATTAATAATGTTACTAATAATGCACACGATGTCAATGCAGTGGCGGGGGAAATACAGCAATAGAAGGCGAACGGGTACTGATTGGAAGGATGGGGACTGGGGAGGTGTTGACCGAAATAGGCGGGATGTTTCCCGGTCTTATCGATCCCCCGGCACCCTTTCGATCCTGTGTAACTCTTGGTGGCAGTACCAGGTCGCATATATCGGATGGAATAGCGATTTCACATCAGTCAGATGGTGTATTATTTGGATGAGGTTATGCCAGTGGTTATAGCAACGGATGCTCAGATCAACCACGAGTGGAGCAGCGCTCTCTGTCCTTTTGTTGCTCGCTAAAATCGCTTTAATTTTTTTTTATACGATGCGTGAATAATTCGTGCTAATACCGTTCATCCGTGTCATTTAAATTTTGCATGCTTATTAGGGAAAGCATTTCAAGTGTTGAAATATTTCCCAAACACAAAATTATGGATTGATAACACTCTAAATTAATCATTATAAGACTGCATTATCTGGCTTGGAACCATTCTCTGTATGATGGCGGAGTATCACATTTGTTATTCAAAATTATGACAAGGTCATCCGTTGTAAAATCATTTGAACCTTCAACTCACGTTAACTGCAGCAGTATCACTAATCTGGTTTGATGAGCCAACAGGGAGCGCTCCTTAGTCGTAATGCTGGGTCGCATATCTGCGCGCGATCTGTGCACCGTTCATGCCAGGTCACAGATCTGTGCGCGATCTGTGCGACCTTCATGCCAGGATCAAAGGTTCGCGAATCGTGTTGAAATAGGCGAGCTGGATGCCCTATGATCTACATGTTAATTTGGTCGAGTGATAAGCCATCTAATAAATACCAGGCTTTAACTGTGCTGAGACGTTATGGTCTCTTAACCACGTTCATGGAAAGAGGTTTGCGCGTCTTACAACTTCGCTTCTGATCTGTTTGCCTTCAGCATCCCATTCGAAGGGAATGTGCTATTTTAGAATGAAGGAGTCCTGCCTGGTAATGGATGTCCTTAGATATTAATGGTTCATTCGATCCGAGAGACAGTCACATGTCTTTTCGGCTCCCGCGTTCCCTTGAGTCAGTGACTCGTCCTTCCTCGGCCCCGCGTTCCTTGAGTCAGTGACTCGTCTCCTTCAGCTCCGCGTCCCATGAGTCAGTGACTCTCCTTGGCTCCGCATCCCATGAGTTAGTGACTCTCCTTCTGGCTCCGCCTTCCATGAGTCAGTGACTCGTTTTCTTGGCTCCGCGTTCTCAGCTACGGTGACTACTCTTCTCCCGGCTCCTGTCCATGTGCCGCGTCTGCTCTGTCAACAGTCTCTCGCTGGCGAGCTGGCCGGCTCTCCTATCTGTGCCGCTTCTCTGTGCCGCTTCTCTCTCTGGCACGCCACCGGCACCCGTTTGTCAATACGTCGTCCTCCGCCACCCGTCACGCGTGGAAGCGTCCCCTACTGATGGCCCGTGGCACGCGCAGCCTGTCAGAGGAGAGATGGAGCATAGCGGTGGGGGAGGGCTCGAGGTGACACTCTCCGGGCACCGGACCGTACAGCGGTGTATAATGCGCTTATACCTATATGCATACGCGGGATAGAGACGGAGGTCCGAATGCGTGTTCGACGTACGTGTGCCTGCGTGTAACCGGATGCTTTTGATGGCGGTTGGACACCCTGACATGAGCCTCTGAGGGAGACCGGCGACGTCCACGTGTCGGAGCTGAGGAGACAGGAAGGGACGGGATCTCCCGCAAACGGTGTCCTGTTCCGGTAGAGGGTCGCGGTAGCGGGGTAGGGTGGGGACGGCTTCCGCCTCTCTTCGCCGCCCGGCTAATGTATTCGGGATGATCTGGACGGTCTGGAGGGGTGATCGCTGGCATTGTGTCCTCCGGTTATGTGCGACGCTCGGACAAAGCCGCGGAGTCGCGGCCGCCAGTCGACGCACGCCCAGTAATGCGTCGATTGCTGGGCTTCCTGATCTGGCGAAATTTAGCGGCGACAGTGGGGTCGGCGCGCGTTTGGCGGGGATGCTTTATGAAAGGAGAAGTGACTGCTGGCTGTGGAAATAGGGGAATGGGAAATGGAAAGCGTAACGGCGGCGACAGGATATTTTTGGAACTGTGCACTTAGAGGATTAAATTGAGAATGGCAGTTCATTCCATCCTTGGAGCTCGGTCTCCTATTTCTGTCTAGTGATGTGTGGTAATAAACGTCACTCGAGTGTATTTAGGTGTGCACATTTAAGCATATCACAACTTATATCACGAAATATTAGCGTTGTTAGAAGTTCAAGCCCGTTTGTGCACAAGCAAAATGTTGTTGCAGATATCTTAAATCTTGAATATATATATTTATTTTGGGAATTCGATGACAATTCCCCAAAACAATTCCATGCCCGATTTCTGTGCATTTTTCAACCATCACTTTTTTCTCCTTGTAGCAATACCCCTACTACACGCGTAATCTACCGCTGAGCGTGTGAAACAGCGGGACCTTCCGTCCATCACGATCGAGCGGTGCGCTGTGGTGTGAGCGGCGTTCACCTGGTGTCGGCACGTGCCGGTGACTCTGATGACAAAATAAACACTCGTCCGCGGCTGGAGCCGGACCGCAGCAGATGTCTGCTCGCCGCCGCTATGTTGATTCGCTAACCACCGCTATGTCGAATGACCCGACTCGCTAACCGCCGCTATGTCGGAGCGACCTGGCTCGCTAACCGCCGTCATGCTTGGTCAGCCTGACCGTCATCCGCCGATGTTGTTTCAGACTTTCTGATCTGTTCAGCGCCGCTATGTTGGTTCAACTTGGTCCGCTAACCACCGCTATGTCGGTCTAACTCAGTCCGCTAACAGCGGATGAGTCGATCCAGCTTTCTCTTTTAACTGCCGCTATGTCAGTTCAGCCTGGGCCGCTGTGTTACCACTAACCAGTAGCCACCACTGTGTCGATCCAGCCCGATCTGCTCATCTTCGTTATATCCGCATAACCTGTCGCTAACCGCTGTTGTGTTGGCATAACCTAACTCGTTATATTTCGTTATGACTAACTCGTTATGTCGGCATAACTAACTCTTATAACCACCCCTGTGTCGGCCACACCTCGATCGCCAACCACCGCTGTCGGCCCTGCCGCTAACCGTCGCTATGTGGGCATAACTGGTCCACTAGCCGCCGCTATATCGGTCCTGCCGCTAACCGTCGCTATGTGGGCATAAAACTAGGTCACTAGCCGCCGCTATATCGGTCCGGGCGCTAACGTGTCTGCCCGGTAGGGCGGGGCCGGCTGACACGTCGGCCCGCGGTCTGACCGTGACGGGCTCCAGCGTGGGGGGGGGCTGTCGGATGCCTCATGTGTCAGCGCGGCGAGTCACGCCTCTGTTCTCGCGTCTTCGCCGGCTTCCGCCTCGGTAATGGAGGCGTCACGCCGTCACACGTGAAGCAGGGAGCGACACGTGATGCCACGGGTTGCCACGTGATTCCAGGTGATGCCGCGTAACGTTGCGTGGTATTATGTTATGCTCAGTGAAGCCACGTTACGCTTAGCCACGCGATGCCACGCAACGTTCGGCGACGCCACGTGATGCCAAAGCCCCAAGACGTGAGTCATCTCAGCGGCATTCTAAATAGACCACCGGTCCACTGGAATTCACACACAGGAATGTGAAGCCTTCACCTGTGGTTGGCCAATGGCCTCCATATAGCCGCTCCGGAATCATCACTCTTTACTGACACCATTCATTCGCGTTCGCGGCATTCTGACTGCACGGCTGAGGAGTTAAAATAATATGATCTGACTGCAGAAGTCGGTAAAGATAGACCAGAATTATTATTCATGTGGAATCTCCGAGACAAACATAGACGAAGAACCGCCTCACTGGAAGTCACTACATTCAAATAAATCACAGAATGTGGCAACATGTCCTATAAGAAAAGGCATTATCACAAATTTGCTTCCGAAAAAGCGCACCAGCGTTGTCACAGAAGCGTCACCAGACCACTACGTCGACCGCTGCGCCGTCAGAACTGTAGCGCCGTGGCCGCAGGCGTCCGCCACTTTACCGCGTAGTATCCTCCTCAAACAGACGCCTCGGGCAGTCTCTGAGAACGTCCGCGGCAGCCAGCCACCGAACTTCCGCCTCAGGCTATATATTGACTGAGCGCGACTGGCCCGGGGCGGCGGCCGGTCGGCGCCAGAGCCTGCGTCGGAGCTGGGGCGGAGCTGGGGCGGCGGCGGAGGGCGGCGGAGGGCGGCTCGGCTGCTCCCGGCTGCCAGAGAGGGGCGGCTGCAGTGCGAGCGAGCGCTGCCGACACCGTGTGCCAAATGACTGCGTCCTGCGTCCTGGTCCCGGGCGCCGCCGCCGCAGTACGCTCCGTTACGTGCGACGCCGGATGCGTTCCTGCGCCGAGTCGAGCTGTCACTTCGCGTATAGACCTCCCCGGTGTCTGGCTGGTGCCAGAAGGTGGAGTAATGGGGATGATGTTAGAGAGGCACTTCAGAGGTGATAAACATGGTGTTGTAGTCGATTTGCGCTGTAAGTTTGTTCACACGCACGGTAAAGTTGGCAGTAAAGTCGCGATAAAGTCGCTGTTGTTAAGTGTGTGCGTGGGTTTGTAAGATGCAGAATCCAAGTTTGAAAATTACACATTCTCAAAATCCTGGCGACATTTTCGTTTTTTCTTCACTTTCTCGCCCATTTGATATTGATTGGCTAAGGGAATTAACACTTCGCGCTTCATTAAATAGGCCTCTGCCTTAGATGGCAGACATGCGGCAGACAGTCCTTAGGATGCACCCTAAATGGCCTCGACGAGCACATAATATGAATGTGTTGGAGTGAGCATTATAGCTGAATGAGGCAGACCTCGGTGAACATACGTGACCATTACTTCATAAAACCCGAGTTGTCTTATTTATAGCTTTAATGCTCATTATGCCTGGTTGAAAGCCAGAAAGTTTGCATTCTTAGAGCGCAAAGATTGAATTCCAACCAAGTCAACTTAATTTTGGTTTGCTTATATATGTATAGATGTTTTAAGTTGTGGAATATTGTTTCCCAAAAGCCAATGCTTACTTGTTCTCTTCCAGTCTATCCTCCTCATCTTGACCGGTTCTGAAAAGACATGCTCCTCGATTAGATAAATTATGATTCCGTTTCTGTTTCTGATGCAACATGATCGTCAGAATAATGCACACAGCCAGCCTTTGTCCGTTTTAGCGTCGACATCTATCCGTACATTTTTTGTTCTAGGTTCAGACCAAACGAACCACGTTAGAAGCTAATACTCCTTTCAATATCGCCGTTGCTATCGTAGGTCACCGTCGTGCGTCGTTATCTCCGGCGCTCTCCGCCCCCCCCCCCCTAGACCCTCCCTCCCTTCCCCCTAGACCCCCCCCCCCCTATCCCCGTCCGCAGACGATGACGTCTGGAGGACATGTGGAACGGCAATACCGTCCAGTAATGCGGAACACCGTGTGTCGACCCGCGCTGATCTTCTCTGGCTCCGGCGCGGGACTCGGAAGGGAGGGGGCTTTGTGGGGCACATCTACGGTGCACGCTGTGATCGATCACAATCGTCAGCCGTCAGGTGACGAACACGCCGCGGCCGCGCCAGACGACGCACCGGTAAAGTTGGCAGCTCTGAGTTATCGAGGTATTTAGACTGGCGCTGGCCTGGTGAACTGGGCTTTGTTTGATTACCCGTCGTCGTATCTGGTATTTCTCATCCATGGGGATATGTATTATTTTGCAGACCGTTGTATTCATAGATACACCGTTGCATGGTGAATGAATGATAGGGTCAACCGAATGCCCGGTTAGACACCGTGCAATATTAACACCATGCATGCATAGTGTATACAGTCACACCGTGCATTATTTGCAGTGCATACGACCAACAAGGGCGCCGCTTTCATTATTGCTGACTGGAGAGTTATTTGTGTATGTCGACACTGTGAAATATTGACATACAGGGCTGAACGCCGCTTGTGTTTGTCTCACGCGTGTGTTTCAATAATGGCTCAGTTCTTACAATTTCATAATGGTATATCCCTTATCAACCGTGATTGATTTAAAATTTAATAATATTCAATCATGAATTCACCGGCAAAAATGAAATGATTTCATTCATGATTTCAATCATCAACATACCACCTGATGAACGACTCACAGATTCACATCGAGGCTACGTGAATCAATTCATGGATTATTCATTCAAGAATGATCAATTTAAAATTATTAGTCAAATGCGTAAGGCAAATAACATGAATATATCGAATGAGGGGTTAACAGACCAAAGTGAAATGAAGAGCGAAAGGATCTTGACATGTGTCACTCAGTTTATCCCATAATTAGACGGGCTATGTTTGCATAGTTTTTGGCTGTCCCCCCCCCCAAGAAAAAAAAATGTTCTATTAATGATTCAAATTCACCTCTATTTCTGAATGATGATTAAATCAATTATTGTGCATCAGCATGAGGAGGTGAAACATTCATGAAGATTCACGGTAATATAATAATATCATCAAAATAGATCAATCAGATCAATCACTACGTAAACAAGGGCGGATCCAGGGTGCCAAAGGGGCCATGCCCCCCCCCCAAGCCACCCAAAATCGCGCAAAATAACACTTTCCTGATCGTTTGTCGTAAAAACTAAGCAGCTTTTACTAGAGAAAGTTGTTTTAAATCGTTATGATACATAAGCAAGCGAAATCCGATGAGTTTTCAAAATTATGCGATAATTTTTGGGATTTGGCCCCCTCAAACTGTCAAAATCACACTTTCTGGATCCGCCTATGCAAGTTAATCACAATCCCTTATCATTGTTTGTCACTGGTGTACCTAAATATGTGTGTACCTAGTCCTAGTACCTACTCGTTTTCCCTATCTAATATACTATATTACACTATTTAAGTTTATATTATCATACTATTATTAAGTTTATTATAACTATTAAAACTGTTATAAGTTTCGGCTTTATCGTGAGAATTAACACGATTAGAATAATGTTCTAGACGCACATATACGATTCCTTATACATACCTACAAACAAACTTATCTACTTCATATTGACCTGGAACTGAAAAAGCCGGTGCATAGGTCGGCTTGGGCATTATTGAGTTTACAGTACGTTTTACCTTGCGGTTATTTTAACCCAGATAAACGTCAATATGGTTGATACTGAATGAAAGTGTTTTGATTTTAACAGAAATAGCCCAACTAAAAGTTAACTATCTCTCAAACTATCTAGTTTCTATACCTTTGATGATTTCCACTGGCAATTTGAACACCCATTGATTACATAAGTCGGTCCGCTAACGCTTGTCAAGCTAAAAATACTCCCTGCACCCACTCCCCTACTCTGACGCAAAGTTGTACCGTTCAACTCGCTTCTGCTCGTTGCTGAAAATCACTGGATGCGACAACTTGGTTGAAATCGTCGCTGAACTGGACGGATTCGCGTGGGTTGTCACTTGTCAGTGAATTAAATGGATTGTGGCTGGCGGTGGTGGCGGCAAATATGATGAACGGGTGGCTTCAGTGGTCTTAATCCTAACTAGTCTGAGGCGAACTATTGACGAGCAAAACTTGTGTCCACTTAATATCCACTCTGGAACTGAACTACTGCGATTGGACGGCAAACTCGGGTTCAACTCATTCGGGTTCATTTTGTGAATGCTCTATCTCGAAAACCATCTTGATTACAGTTGGCCGGCTATTCGTTTAAATGCAGTTTTACTAACGGAGCGCTTGGCAACGTGTCAAGCCTATCGGTATCTGATCTGTCAGCCTTGGCTTTCCATCTGCAGTAACCCGGTGAAATGCATGTAATCCAGATCAAATTGTCTCGTAACACGTATCTGATCACCTTTCCACAGCATCAAAGCCGCCGTCTATGTAGACTTGCCAGTCCTCGGCTGTCTGTGACCCGTTAACCCGTTGTGACCCGTTAACCCGCTGTGACCCGTTGAGAGTAAAGCGGCTGACAGATGCGTGGGTGGTTATTCGTCGTGTCGAATTGGAGCGCCGCTCCGTCGCTGTTCCTGGCGTTCCAAGTGTCGGCGGCGACGGGCGGGGACGTGAGTGGCGGTGGCGGGCGGCGGCGGCGGGGGCGGCGGGGGCGGCGGGCGGCGGACGGCGGTGACGATGACGGCGGCGGGGGCGGCGATGACGGTCGCGCCAAAACTCACCGCCCCGAATCCCAGTTGGCACAGCGAGTGGAGGGCGGTGGGCACCGCACAGCACGTAAAGCACGCCCCGCACAGCACGCCCTGCTACACGTCCAGGTGGCAAGCTTGGGGACGACTGACGTAAGAGGG
The DNA here is from genome assembly GCA_014673585.1 of Semibalanus balanoides. NCBI lineage: Eukaryota > Metazoa > Arthropoda > Thecostraca > Balanomorpha > Balanidae > Semibalanus > Semibalanus balanoides. The sequence goes on along the minus strand of VOPJ01001894.1, from coordinate 6,900 downwards.
ACATCAGCGAGCTTCATTCCCCGTAAACTGTATCCATGCCTGGGTACCTGTCTATTGTGGATTTCACTGAGCGCTGGAGGATAATAATTCCTTGTAGAAAGGGTTATGTCCGTTCCCGTGCCCGCTTTATTAACGCGATTGAATGCAAATAATTGGCGCCGGCGCCGGATTAGCTTCTGTGAACTCTCGGCTATTGAACCATGCTAAATACACCCACCAGAATGTAGCCGCTCGAGAAACAACGTAGGTCCTCTCTGACTTGATCTCTCATCTCTGGTCACTTGCTGGAACGTTCGCCAGACGGTCGCCGGGAATCGGTTCAGTGAATCGCATGAAGCTGAATGGTGGCGACGATCTGGCACCTTGTCCGATCTGGCATCACGGTCTGGCATCGCAAGCATGTCGTCATTTGTCGCTCCACCACCCTCCGCCCCCCCCCACACCACCACCGCCGCCACCGTGTCAACCTCCAACCGCCGGCCACCCATTGTCCCATCCACCACCGGCCGCCGTTCGCACCTCCACCACCGCGCCTCCGTCTTCACTCGCCGCGCCTTCCGTCGTCTTCAACCGCGCGCCTCCGTCTTCACCGCCGCCGCCTTCGTCTTCACTACCGGCCGCCTTCGTCTTCACAACCGCCCCGCAGCCGTCTCACGCCGCGCCTCCGTCTTCAACGCCCCGCGCCGTCTTCAACCGCCGCGCCTCCGTCTTCACCGCGCGCCCTCCGTCTTCCACGCCGCCGCCTCGTCTTCACGGCGCCAGCGCTACCGTCTTCACGCCGCGCCTCCCGTTCTTCACCGCCGCCGCCCTCCGTCTTCACGCCCCGCAGCCGTCTTCACCGCGTGCCCTTCGTCTGCAACCGCCGCGCTCCTCCGTACTTCACCGCCGCGCCTTCCGTCTTCACGCAGCGGCCGCTCTCGTGCCTCGGAGCACCATCAGTCCGGAGTGATTGGAGCCAGCCTCGTCTTCAAACCGCCGCCACCGTTCGTCACCTCCACCACCGCCGCCTCCGTCTTCACCGCCGCGCCTCCGTCTTCACCGCCGCACCTCCTTCTTCACTACCGCCGCCTTCCGTCTTCACCACCCGCGCAGCTCTGTCTTCACCGCCGCGCCTCCGTCTTCACCGCCGCGCCTCCGTCTTCACCGCTGCGCCTCCGTCTTCACCGCCGCGCCTCCGTCTTCACCGGCCCGCAGCCATCGCCGACAGCTGACGATTTTGGGTCACGGGCAATAGCCAAGTCTGATCTCGTCGATACCTGGCCTGCCAGCGGCGGTGTTGTGCTGTGGGGTAGTGGGGAGGGGTGCTCCAGCGGGACGTGCTCCCGGCGGAGGCGCAGAGATCGGCATACTGCGTCGATCGGTATAATAGAGCCGATAGTGAGCCTATCAAGGGGGGAGGGTGGGGTTGATCTGAATACAGAGTGCGCTACCCGGCCGGGTGTGTTGTGCTGGACCGTCTTGCTGGCCCCAATCAGGGTGATTGGTTGCCGCGTGGTGCGCGAAAACAGATACGAGCCGGCGGCCGTGGAAGTGGTACGATCTATTGACCTTGACCGGCTAAAGTGAACCAGGTTAGGGGATGTCGTAAATTACAGGTGGTCGTAAAGGCAGAGGGAACGTGCTTGTTTTGACAGCTGGGGCATTCCAGGACAGATCGACACAAAATAGAAAGAACGTCTATGCCTCAGATTTCGATACAACTTTGTCTTGGGGCTATCTAAGCCGTAGATTTACGCTGTTAATTTTTGTTAACCCCATCCATCAAATGGTTATTTAGTTATATATAGCCTCAGGCATCTTTTCGATGTCGCGCAAAACCTTAAAATTTGCAGCGGGTGATATCTCCCATTTAAATAATGAGGAAAAAAATTATATCCTCAGAATGTCAAACATCATATATATTTTTTTAATTTAAAAAATTTGACATTTCAAAACTTGATATAAAATAAGATCACGTGATTTCATAATGTGGCCCTTAACAATTTGTTCCATGTCAAGATTGACTTCGATATATAAGGGTTCGATTGTATAAAAATTGGAGATAAGTTTTTTCTCTAAATATTGTATTTGTATTTTTGTATTTGGAAGCATTATGGTCTTTGGTAATAACTTTGCACGCAATTGTGCTAGAGAGCTGAACTCAACATCAATATATTTGCCTCGTCGAACTGCATCCAATAATACAAAATATGACCCATGCAGGTCGCTCCATGACCTCAAGGTCACGTGACCTGAGGTCACCCGGTGCAGCCAACGTCAGATCAACCAAGATATTACACTCTATGTACTATTAGTTCCAAAATCAGCGTCCCGCTGGGTTGGCCGGCACAGCAGTTTAAGGGAGTATATCGCCTTGGGAAAATTATTAGAAATGATGGAGATGAGAGCCACTCATCTGGGCACTCATCTGCATCAATCCACATATTTTTCCCCATGGCGGTATATTCCCTTTAACTGCTGTGCCGGCCAACCCAGCGGGACGCTTATTTTGGAACCAATAGTACTTATCATAGTTCGACGAAAACATGCTTTGAGGGTTATCTGAGCCGTACATTCTCGCTTTAAATTGTCAGCTTTATATGTCAATTGGTTTTGAACCACGTCGGTGGTAAAATCAAATTTCGTTCCTCAGCCATATGTTGTTACTTGTTGACCGGGGGGAGGTAGCAGGCGCGGATCCAGGATTTCAGTTAGGGGTGGGGGCGCCACATACAAAAAGTTGCTCTCTCCGGGCGCGCCATGAGCGCGTCCCGGCTCAGTGAGGGGGGGGGGGCGCCCTAGCGCCCACTGGATCCGCGCCTGGGTAGGGTCGGGTCGTCAAAGAATCCCATTCTATGTAATGTAAATTTATTTTGCTCAGGGGAGGGGAGCATGGCCCCTTGCCTCCCCCTTGGCTAAGTTCCTGCACAAGACTTAACAGAATGTCAATGATATCAACGAAAATAGTCCACATCGCCATAGCGACAGGACCTTCAGAATAAATTCGATGTCAAACAGAGGGGAATGGTCTTGTGACGAACTTGTCTGTCGACTAAGACCAAACTGGTCAATAACAATTCCCAATGGGCAGCTTTAGAAATACGGGAGTTTTAGATTTATGCTCGCAGGGTGCTCCCTCGTTGGTTGAATGAAATTGTTTTCCGATAATCGAGGCAACGACCCTTTGTGCTGAGTCCAGACTGAGGACTGAGGAGGTTTTTGAGTGCTACGCTCATGTAGCTTAGGACAGTCAGTTAACTATGACGAGCTAGCGCGTGAATCATGTCCAAAGGTTTTGCTTTTCGACACAAATTCCTGCTCTTGGTATGTAGGTACTAGTACAGCTTGATCAGAGGAATCTGCTGTACGAATCGGTTGGCACTTGACATGTATTTGGGCAATAGTGGATGTTGCTTGCACTTCGTTGTGCGAAGGGGTTGGTTATACCCACAGTCCACGCCGTCACCAACTCGTCTCACTAATGATACTAATGGATATCAAGCTAAATGACCTCTTCAATTACCGTAATTATAAATCAATGTAAAACAAGGTTAATATCATACGGTCACCGTTTGAACTTGCGGCCAGCCTCATTGTCATAAGTTGACATATTCAGCAAAACAATTATATTTAAGTATAGCACACTGCATTAATTGAAATCGATACGTCCAGCAGATTGAAGTCCGGTCCAATCAGTGGCGTATCCACGGGGGGGGCATGGGGCACCCCCCCCCCTGAACCTCGAAGGAGCTCAGTAGCCCAAGGGGGCCCATAGCCGATGGAAGTGACTCGAAGCGAATTTGACTCCCTTTTCAAACAAATCGCAAACAAATTTGCCCACTTTGGTCTCCAGTGGGCCCAGTCTGGCTTCTAGAGGGCCAACTTTGATTCCCCAGAGGGCCCACTAGAGGGCCCATTCTGGCTTAAAGAGGGTCAATTCTGGTTTCATTTTTGAAGAGGCCCATTTTGGCATGTGAATGGTATAGTTTGCACTAAACGGTTCCATTTTGGCCTACATTTATTTTCAAATTTAAAAGGGTCCACCAAGGCCTAGGGCCCCAGTTTTGTACCTGGCCCCCTCCTTGACCGAATCCTGGATCCGCCACTGAGTCCAACAGCGCTTACAAGAACCGCTGACCACGCTCTACTCGGTTAGCTGGCCTCCGATGTCCCGTCCATAGCCATTCTCTTCTCGAGGCAAGTGAGTGGGCCGTTGCTGGGCGAGGGGTGAGGAAGCCTGGTGTGGAAGGACCCTCCGGGGAGCCACTGTCCCGGTCTGGAATGGCCGCAGGGGCGTCGCTTCGGCAGATGGTGCCCACCGTCCGGGAGGGCAAACATGGCCACCAACTCGGCGGAGATTGGAGGATCTGCAAATGTTTGTGTGGATAGCCGAGATGGAGGATAGAGGAGAAAAGGAGGAGGAGAAGGAGAGAAGGAGGATAGAGGAGAAAAGGAGGAGGATAGAGGAGAAAAGGAGGACGAGGAGGAGAAAAGGAGGACGAGGAGGAGAAAAGAAGGACGAGGAGGAGAGAAGGAGTGGTACCTACATCGAGGTCAAGTGAGATGACGCGGATGGTGGTGATGATGCTTGGGGGTCGAGTGGGTGGATGGGTGAGTTGGGCGTCTTCTTTGGTGAACACGGGCACCGGGTAAGCTTTTTCGAGTCTGTGACCATCTCTCACATCTGGCAGTACCGTGTTTTGTAGTCTCAAATTCATTTGATAACCACAGCATAGCTCACAGAATTGCATCTATAAGGGATTATCAGCTGTCTATGGCGCACTCTATCTCGGCCCATCACCCCTCCCCCACCATCGCCCCTCCCCCCCCCGGCCCATCTCCCCCCGGCCTCCCGCGGCGTCCAATACGCAGCCGGCCAACTGGGGCGGGCGGGCGGACGTGCCCCCCCCCCGTTCCGACCGAGCTGCGCGCTTCAAAGTGGCCACAGTCGCCGGCGGGCGCGTGGCTCGCTGCCAGCGGTCACGTGACCGACACAGGTGCATCTCCCCGGGCAACGGACTGGATCGGGGTCGGCGAGGGATAAACCATCGGCCGGAGCGCGTCAGACGCAGGCGAACGGAGATTACACAAGCGGGAGATAGCCGCGGGATCGGTGTCAAACAGCCCGCCATAGACTAAACAGCGGCGTTCGCGCCCCGATGCGAATACAATTACACACCGATCTGCTCAGCCGGATGTGGCGCCAGATCGCGGCGCAGTAAAACATAAAACATAGCTGGTGGTGAGGATGATCAGTGTTCGTCGGCGCTTTGGCATTGAGGTTATATCAGGCCGGCGAAAATGCAGACATGGATCCCGACAATCGCTGGGATAGTCGACGTAATACAGTTATCTTTAGTTTCCCACGAGAATGTTATTAAATGTGGCTCAATTGTAATTCCCCGTTCGTTTTGCTGCTCAGAAGCTTAGGATTGAACGGCTGACCAAATCCTTCTTCGCACGATATTGACAGGTCTATAAGCGAGCTGAGCCTCTTAGTCCAGCTCTACGCCGCCAGGCTGCTGTTGCCCGATGGAGAAAGATTGCTGGCACAACTGTCGGCATTTAACCGCAGCAGTTCCGGTTTGCTTCATCTCCAAACCACCCTCACATAGTTGGCACGGGTCCCGGGTCCCCGCGACCTCCATTCAGAACCCTGGAATTACCGACTGATGATATTATGCCTACATGATTGGTCTAAAAAATCATCTGGTGGCTCCGAAATATCAAAATGCTGGAAACTGTCATTTTGTGATGAATACAAATGTTGACTGAAAAATTAAATCAGTGACCGAACAGAATGTGATGTATAAGTACCTATAGATATAGGTACTTATAGTACCTATAGATATTATAGTACCTATATATATATAGGTGTAGTAAGTATATATAGATATATATATACACACTAACATGATCACGTGACCTGTGACCTCTGACCTGTGACCGTCTGTCGGCAGATCACGTGACCGGCGAGGCGCTGCAGCTGGCGCCCAACAGGAGTGAGTACGTCACGTTCGCCGACAAGTCGTTTTTTGTCAGCTGCAAGGGCCGCGACCCCGTCGGCATGGTGTGGAAGGGACCGGACGGCAAGGACGTCGTGGAGCGGACAGGACCGTGAGTACATACTATGGGGGAGGGGGAGCTGAGGGAGGGTTCGGGGGGCTGAGGGAGGGTCGGGATGGTGAAGCTGACACCGCGTCGAGTCGTCTACGGTGCGCCAGTGTTTCGTCAGGGCGTGTGTTTCACAGTGCAACCGAGACGACCGTTGTGTCATGTGTGGTTAGGATGCCTTGTGTCAAGGGCTGAACTGTCATCGATAGCAGTGATTGGTGGAACGGGAAAGCATATGTCACACGTTGTATGGTTGCAGTTGGTGTTAGTTTTTGCATTCACTCGCTGCACATTTGTGTTTGAGCAGCCATTTTAGACTATTATTTGCAAGGCAGATTAAATTCGTGTTTTATATTATTTTGAATTATTATCATTATTATCAAATATATCCAACATTTTTTTTCTTCTCAAAACAAGCACGTGCCATTTTGCTAGCTTTCAGCGTGTTCTCGCCGACCGAGTAGGTACCACAGTTGCTGGTCGGTGATGTCCTGGACTGTTATCCAGTATTAAATACTGGATGTGTGTATAGTGTATACCCAGCCAGCAATTAACTTGGGCCTTGATTCGGGCACAATGGTTTAATCCCATTGTGCCCGATCAGTGCCCAAGTTAATTGTTGGCTGGATAAACACGTCACGTTGATGGTGCAATAAGAGACTTGTGGTTGATGCTTAATGACGGTATTTCAGCGTAATCACTACTGATGAGAGCGATAGCGTCGACAATCCATACCGGTAACACCGTCTGTCTGTCTGTCTGTCTGTCTGTCTGTCTGTCTGTCTGTCTGTCTGTCTGTCTGTCTGT
>VOPJ01001887.1:0-38629 GCA_014673585.1 Semibalanus balanoides | reverse complement strand
CAGTACACCCGACAATCTGGCTATCTCAGTTAAAAACTAATGTTAAAGGTGCTATATTCCCTTTAATGCAACGGATCACGCAACAACAATACTAGCACCACCCTAAAGCTCAAATCATGTCAAGCTCAAAAAGGTCTTAAATAAATTCAAAGTTTTTTAGATATCCCTCGGATAAGGAATGCGTAACTTAAGGGCATCTTATTGGAGAATCGATCGGAACAGCGTAAATATACAGGAATGTTAAAGGCACGCGCCAGACGCTTTAATGTGATCTTCAGACGTTATAGCACTGCTGGCAATAGTTACCTCGCACAGCAGCAGCGCAGCAGCAAGCAGCAGCCAGCAGCAGCAGCAGCAGCAGCAGCAGCAGCAGGACTCTCACTACCTTCTGTAGAGGGTGGCCATCAGGACGGCCGGCAAGCAGCAGCATTTCCACTACCCTGCTATAGAGGGCGGCCAGCAGGACGGCCGGCAGCAGCAGCAGCAGCGCCGGCGCCGTCACCCCGGCAGAGTTGCAGTAGTCGGAGGTGCAGAAACATGCCGTGTCGCCGTTTTCAAACTCCAAGCAGTCGTTTGTTGCTCCGAGGATACAGTATCGCCCCAGTATCATATCGTCCTTTGTCGTATGCGTAGCGCAGCTTGTCATGCCATCTACTTTCGACCCGCAGTTCACCTTGTACATTGGATCTGTGTGGTCAAATGAATCGCAGGACGGGACGGTAGCTGATGCTGATGCGTTCAGGAACAAAGGCAGGTCGGCTGCACTGCTGCTGGACGTACCGGACTGGAGCATTGTGCCGTAGCCACTGCAGTAGAAGCAGCTGACGGCACGGCAGGCGGGCGGCATGGCCAGCAGCGCGGCCAGAGCCAGCAGAGGCAGCAGCGGACGGCAGAACATGGCGAAGCGTGTGGAGCGTGCGGACCACAGCGGAGGCGGCGGCGGAGTGGTGGCCCGATCGGTGCAGAGCCACCTCCTCGCCTAGGTGACGCCACCAGCTCTTCAGGCCACAGCACAATCACTCTGCCACGCCCTGATTTGCAGTCTCCAGATTCGCCAGCTGATAGGAGACAGCTCTATCGCCGCTCATCTGTTGAATCAACAGGCCACATTCCGTGTAGACGCTGTCAAGATTATCAGGCTTTGGGGCGAATTCGCCTGGTGACAATGAGTTGTACCATGTAGGTACCCATAATTCACTGCCTACGGTTATTTATACCATTTCCTAGTATCCTGCCTCCAGCTCTAAAATATCATCATCAAAATCGAGCCTAAACGGTTCTCAATTCATATGCACTCTAGAAGGCTCTATATTTTAAGCCAGAGAAAAGAGTCTCAACAATGTAACTTCCATTCAGGATTTTAACTCAGCATTTTGCTATTTGTTTCGTAGGTCTTTTCGGACATAAGCCCTCGCCCTAATGGTGGAGGGCCTGACAGGTTTTTCCTGAGGTTTCTCTTTAATAACTTTGTACACCTAACGTGGATTTTTCTGAAAATTATGTAGCAAAGTTAACAACAATTACGCGTATGCTGTCGAACCTTCATTGAAATTGGTGGAGCAGTTTAGGAGATAATGACGTTTGAGCGACGTCATGTTTGTGAAAAAACGATAATTATTTGAAAAATCAAAGAAAATAGTTTTATGTAGGATAGCGCTTCTTTGAGGCTCATAATGTAAAATAGAAAAAATACAAACCATAGCTCATAATATTACAATATATTGATGAAATGGATCAAAAGAGAAAAATAGACAAACAGTTTTCAGGCGTAGCCCGAAAACGGAAAATACATGGAACTGACATCGTTAGAATAGTGGAACTTATAATCCAAAATTATGTTATTGATCCCAATTTAAATATATATTTCTGTGATAAAAAATTAACTCAAAACAAACCACAGGGTAAAAAAGAAAACAATGAGTCATCTAATTAAAAATAGCACAAAAAATCAAACAATACAATACCACGGAGTGACGACTCACCTGAGTAACACAACTTATGAGTCTTTTCTCAACCTCGCCCTACGAGAGCTTTTCTCCACCCTTCGCCCTACGGTTATGGGGGGCGTTCTAAAAGGTCCCTCTGTTTACTTCCAAACCAAGCATCATAGAGCAACGCAGTAAAAACCAGCATATTGCCCGTTATGTGCGGAATCTGCCGGTATTCAATTTTTAGGTTTCAGTACAACGGGTTACCTTACAGGTCACGTGAATGACCTCGACTCGACCACGTAAAAAAATAATTATTTGCTCTGTCAGAAAAACTCAAAATTGGTAATAGATAAATGTAAATAAAGAGACGTAATACTAGACCAGGTTCGTCTCAGAAACCCCAATTTTTTCATATCTGGTCAAAGAATCCAAAAAGTTTAATTAAAAAAAAATACGTCATCAAATTCTTACACTTAGGAAACGATCACTGAGTCAAAAGTTGAGATCTTGCTTTGAAATATGGTTTGGGTGTTGTTTAGAATTAGTTCTCTCACATATATTCCGGTTTTTAAATATCTTTGCAATTTTCGATTTTGTGGGGATTTTTCCTATTTTTTGTGGAAATATTTTTAAATTCCGAAATTGCCATATTTAAGCAAATATAAATTTGTATTAGTTTCCGTTTGCAATTTGCTGCAAAACTCTATTGTCTATGATTTTTGAAACATTTATCGTTTGTTACGAACATGTAGTGATCAAGAGTCATTATCTTTGAAACTATTTGACCAATTTCAAATTAATTTTGACTGAATACGTATAATTGTTGTAAGCTCATTTACTTAAAATTTCAGTGAAATCAGCTTGATGTGTAAAAAGTTGTGCAATAAAAACCTCAGGTGGTCCTTTTAGTTAGGCGTGGGCTATTTTTTTTTACTTTTTAACCTGATGGGAACAATTTATTGTATTTTTTGCCTGGCCGGACTGGTCCAAGAACAAGTATTTTGTTTACATTCATCAATTTCTATTTTTGAGGGCTTCTGACAGCAAAACCGCTATTCTGGACGTGGTCGAATCGAGGCCATGCACTTGACTTTGAAGGTCACCCGTTGACCTGAAACAAAAAAATGCATACCGTCAGATTCCTCACATGACAGGCAACATTCTGGTGCTTTCTGCGTTGCTTTATGTTGCTTGGTGTGGAAGTTAGCATGGGTCCTGGCAAGTGGCAGTCCCTCCCCGTAGGGCGAAGGTGAGAAAGGCTGCCGTAGGGTGAGGGTTAATATAATTAAAACAAGAATTTCTTATATTACATATAAATGTAAAAAATAAATTGCATTTTATGTGAGTTGCTGGCGTCCGTGCGTATATTAGTGGGAGCCATACCCTACCCCCTTCCCCCCGGATCATTTTTTTGTGTTTACCCCTGACCTGCCCCCTGATAATCCTGGCTACGTGCCTATTCATGCCCCCCCCCCTCCGGTCAATATGCTAGACGCGTCCCGGGTCGCACCGTTGAGTCTCTGTTGAATATCGGCCGTACGATGTCATGCCGCTGCGCCGGCTTCGTTCGCGCTGAGTCGGGCAACACGCCGGGCGCGTATTCGGGCGGCCGCGGTGCCGGCAGCCGTGCTGCGCCGCGGCACAGCCTACCTCCCGGGATGAATACCGCGCTGCGCGCTCGCTGATTGGGCGAGCCTTGAGAGCACGGAATCTTAACAGTCTCAGACCACTTAAAGGAAATAGTTTACCTTCAACATGGGTTTTGAACTGAAATTGCAGTTTTGTAGCCCGTGTTGAAAAACCCCTTGCTTCAAGTTTTCTGGACTGAAAAAGCTCTGCAGCCGAATATATTTCACTTTTTGTCGAAGGAATGTGGGCCATAAACAAAGAATGTCAAGAATGTTGGCCATCGGGGAGGCTAATACAGTAATCTTTACGCGACACTCTCGGAAATCTGATTGGCTGATCCATTTGATTTCTTCGTTTGACGTTTGCAGAGTAGCATATAGTTTTTGCATAAGATCAATTATGTACGTCCTTTCTGTTCTGAATCGGCGCGATGTATGGCTATTTTTGACAATATGAAAAAGAAGTTGTATTTCAAAATATAATCAAATCGTGTGTTGAAAAAATGATCCAAGGTGAACTATTTCCTTTAGAAGGGAATAGTTCACCTTTAACATTAGGTTTGAGTTGGAGATAGCCAAAGTTGCTGGCGCAATGCTCGAAAATGACTTGTGACGCTTCACATTTTCCAAGAAACCTCTTAATTATTTAATATTCAGTCAACTAAAAGTCGGGACCGGTATAACCCGGGTAACTCCAATCGCGATTGGTGATTTTGGCTGACGCTGACGTATGATTATGGGACGCACAGATGACGTAAGACTTGGGAAAAGTGTAAAGTGCTGGACAAAAACCATACTGTTTCAGTATACTGAAAACAGTATACTGAAGAATCAATGAGGTATACCTTCATTCTTTTTATTTGCAAGAATGAACTTTGTGAGGTAATTGCTATGCAAAGTGATTTTGATGTTAAATCTTCTATAAAATCATCTTTTCTAAACAACGTTTCTGTAGCGATGCGGTTTAGCGTTTTCAGCGCTGGCCTGAACGTTCCAGGCTCGCGTACAAATGGTTGATCTGTCCCCTCCCAACTCACCGGAACCCCACTCGCACCAGTACGCGCGTTGCCGCTGTTTGATTTGGCCGCCCGCGGCGCAGGCCGCCCGGCATGACCTTGTGACACATAATCCCAGACAGCCGCCCCAGAAGACGGACAGTGTGCGACGATGAGCGGACACTACAACTTTCATATGTTAAATCTAATAGTGACGAAGAATACCTACTTAAAGCAAGTTACTGTGATGGTTTTTCAAAGCTTGTATTTTCCGGCATCTTCAACAAAGTACTTGGGCAAGTACCACCCATTGTATACGACACGATCCCTTACTAAATCATGACGTGTGCGTGCTTTCTCAGCCAGCTGATTTTCGCATTACTTTTGAGGAAAAAAATATGAATTATCACCCCAAAATAATTGACATTTTAATTTGCTTTTTTCCGCGTTAAATATAGGTTTCTTGACTTACTTAGTAATATGTTACTTAAATTTCTTGCTTCTCTTCATCACTTCTGAACTTTTTCCTGTTTTTTTTTCAAGTGAACTATTCCCTTTAAGATTGGCAAATAATCAACAAATAATATGACTTATTTTAAAGGGACACTGCCACCTTAAAACATTATATTTTGAGTTGTGAGATAGCCATTTTGCGTGCTTGGCATTGCAATTTTTGTATGATATAAGTTAAACAACCCACTGAGGGCTTACGAATCACAGAGAAATTCGAGTTTGGTTTTGACATCTGTAACATCCCCAGTCCCCAATGTATTTGAATGGGACCCCTGAGCCGATGTCGTAGTCTCTCTTTCCTAAATGTTGATTACAGTCGACTTGTTTTACCTTTGGCCATACACTAGTCATACTTATGGCAGCGTGAATTTTTTTCCCTAAAAATCCTTCATATGACGTCATCAGCCCAAATATCAAAACGCATTTTTCATGAAATTGAGCAATGTTTGTGAGAAGCAAATGTCATAATCGTGTTCGGCAGCAATAACTTCATATTAAGCACCACAAGCAGCGTACATTTGAGAACTTTTGGGAAGGGTGGGCAGTGTATCCCTTTAAAGGTCCTATGCGATACCAGTGATACCACCTATCCGAACGCGTGCGAGTTGCTGGATGTGGTTTAGACCATCTGGTGAAAAATGTGAGACAGGAAAAGCTGCCGGTGGGTGATAAAAAATACCTTGTTTTTTCCTTTATCTATACCCGGGTCATGGATGCATCTGCAAAGTCATTCAGTATCTAAATAATAATTTAGAAAAAAGGACATCTTCAAAATCTCCATGCTAAAGCAACGGAGTAAAACCTGACTGCGATTCCTTGAAGCCAACCACACTGGAGGATCCCGGCGAACAAATTCACGTGGCACGCACTGGCGGATCCAGGGGGGCTTTAGGGTCATTCCCCCCCCCCAACCCAAGGCCTTAAAGTGCGCCTGTTTGCCTCCCCCCCCAAAAAAAAAAAAAAAAAAACAAGCCTCACAAACAAAAAAGCGATCGGGTAAATTAATGTTGTTAGTGGCTTTGCCCTCTGCTTCCATAAACTACAAGTTTCGGATGGAAACCGACCAAAACAGGTTCAATATTACAAATAACAGAAAGAATGCAGTTGTCCAGGGGAATAAAACCCGCAAAAGTTCCGCCGTCGCGGGCGCAATTTAAATACCGAATAATAATATGGGGTTAACAAAATTCGGTGCCGTTTCCCATCGCATTTGTTTTATGTTGCTACTTTCTTTATTGTTGTGCTAAAATAGTTCGTTTTAACACTTTTTACCATACTTTTAAACGCACCAATTACTTTCAGAGGTACGCGATTATACACAATGTGCACGCATTGATGAGAATGCATATCCATGGGCAGGGGCTGTTCAAGAGTGCGATCATGATAGATAAAGTGGGCGCCAGAAAATACCATTTCAAAGTTTGCTCCGGTAGGCCGGAAAGGCCATTCTGCACAAAAGTGTTTTACCTTTGCCCCTGGGACAGGTCGTAGGGGCCCCTGGCTAGACCGAAAGGGCCGCTGGTCGAGTGAGAATGGCCCTAAGCATGCCTGAATTGGGACCCTAAGCCCAGCACAGAGTGGCCCCTCAGGTCACGGGTCACGGGGCCATTTGTTTCGGCCAGTTTTTGATTCCGGCTGCCACCAAAACCGTTTTTACCAGCCCTGATCCAGGGCAAACTCTTTTTGCCTTTTTTTCCCCCAAAAATTTTTTGCGCCGCTACCGCGGCGCAATATATATTTAAGACTTGTAGGTCTTGACCCTTAAACAAATATTCCAAGCTAGTATGGCTTATTTCCCAAATAGGTCATGTCATGGCTTCTTGGATTTTTAATCAGCTACATTCCAGCCCCAAAAATTGGTTAGCCCATCCATACATGCCATACTGCATTTCTCCATGCTTCTAACGTGGGTTTTCATCCGTTATTGTTTGGCCCTTTCAACGCTTGGGAAAGGGTTCGCCAACACCACTTGGTGGATTCAGGGCGCATCCGGGGCGCATCCCCACCCCACAGGAATTTGGGGGCATTAAATACAAGTATGCCACCCCCCCCCCTCCACGCGTTCCTGTACTGAGCGTGAAACTCAATGATCTTGATAGAAAACTAGGGAAGTTTACATTTGCGGGGGAAGAAAACAATTTATCGTAAAAGTTGCCCTTGCTGCAGTCGAAATCCAGTCAAAAACTCGACAATTTCGCGCCGCTTCGCGGCAAGGTTTTCGCAATCGCATATTACAATTTTGCAAATAATTTCATTCAGTTTGTCTATGCAGAGGCAATCGCCTATCTTCTGGGTTAAACAGGCAAACCCGTAAATTTTCGCCCGCCGCTTTGCCGGCGCTAAATAACTTTATAACAGTAGAAAAAGTACCTATTTACACATGAAATTCCATATTGTTCTGCAGAAACCAACCGCCTAATTATTTCTGGGCTTTTATTAGGCCAAACCTGGTTAAATTATCCGGCGCCGACTTCGTTGGCGACATACTATAACATATATATATATATAACATAGAAAGAAGTATCTATTAGTAACATGGAAATCTATGTTGAAATGCTGCAAAAGCTTAAATACGCCACATATTTTTTTTCTTCTTCGTCATTCAGCCAAACACCCACTGGAAATTGTCGGCAACGCCCTTTGCAAATGCGGTATGAGATAAACGTTATTATTTCCTATATTGTCACCTATATTTCGTAGCATATATGCTACGGAATATCGTGTTTTTATGTTTTTCCCTCTATAAAATGAATTTGTATAACTCAAATACCAAAATAAGATGAACGGCCCAGATCCGAGGATAAAAATGGTACCTTTTTGCCAAAAAAAGAGCCCCCCCCCAAAGCCGACGGCTGGATCCGCCAGTGGTGGCACGTGTGTTGAGGACAGTCACGTGCCGAATCATTACGCCCCTACCGTACTTAGATTACCGTGGGCATCCCAGTCTGGGAAGTGCTAACCTCCCTTGGTGGTATATTGGACTTACTCAGCAGCCATGTCATCTCTAATTCCGAGTGTTGTAAGACTTCGGGAATTCGCAGCCCAGAGCTAAGTTCATCTCAGGCAAACGACGAACAACACTGTACCGTGACTCGTCCAAGCAGTCATGGTCTGCTTCGTCAGTTTTCAGTCGGGTGCTAAAACAAAACACAGTGATCACATTTACATCACAGTATTTATTGTGAATCTTTGTTAAGAATATGATACAAATTTGAGCAGAGTTAAATAAGAGTGAAATTGAACATAAACCCTTCTCATTCTAACCATATGATGAAGAAGTGACACATAGGTCTTTGTACATGCATACTATAAAAGCAGAACACACCCCAAATAAATCTCCGGAGCATCATTCGATAACACAGAGCCAGTAAAAATGCGCTGCAGGGCAATTGCTTTCGCAGCACACGTTGTCTGTATTGAAATTATAAACTGACAATGATGCATACACGCAAGCATGATTACGGAATAATCCAATATAACCTACGATTGCATAACTGTGCCATTGATGCAATGATACACGCAACACCAATATTCTTGGCACCCAAAAATGTGAAATATTGACACGCTCAAAAGAAGTGTTAAATACTATAGAAGCGAAATATTTCCGTTATCACTCAAATAAGCAATGTGCAACTACAGCATCTCAATGAGAAATTGAGCGGATAAACAAAAAATATAAAAGAAGGGAAGCACGCGACAGGCCTGAATGATCCAGACAGTCCATCGAATCCGCGAAGAGTACGTCGACAAAGAAGAAGCAAGCACAGCAAACAGCAGCAGCAGCGAAGCAGCCAGCCCCACTGCCTCGTCGATTAGAGGGGCGGCCATCAGGCGGGCGGCAGCAGCAGCAGCAGCGCCGGCGCCGTCACCCCGGTAGA
Source organism: Semibalanus balanoides (assembly GCA_014673585.1). Lineage (NCBI taxonomy): Eukaryota > Metazoa > Arthropoda > Thecostraca > Balanomorpha > Balanidae > Semibalanus > Semibalanus balanoides. Next base: position 29,684 of record VOPJ01001887.1, on the reverse strand, counting down.
GTTGCAGTAGTCGGAGGTGCAGAAACATGCCGTGTCGCCGTTTTCAAACTCCAAGCAGTCGGTTGTTCCTCCGCGAATACAGTATCGCCCGATAACCGTTCCGTCCTCTGTAGTATGCGTAGCGCAGCTGGACACGTCCTGAAAGACCGCCCCGCAGTTCACTTTGTACTTCTTTGTGTGGTCGAACGTACTGCAGGACGAATAGTTAGCTGTTGACGTCAATGTACCGAACAAGGGAGGCAGGTTGGCTTCACTGTAGTCGACTGTTCCGGATTGGAGCGTTCCATCGTAGCAGTAGAAGCAGCTGATGGCGCGGCAGCTGGGCAGCAGGGTCAGCAGGGCGGCCAGAGCCAGCAGAGGCAGCAGCGGACGGCGGTACATGGCGGCCAGGTGGACCACAGCGGATTGGGGCGGCGAGTGGCGAGCCTATCAGTGTAGAGCCACCTCTCGCCTAGGTGACGCCACCGCTCTTTCACCACTGCACAATTCACTCGGCCACGCCCTGATTTGCAGTCTCCAAAAGGGATTTTTTTCCGCCCCGCGGCCCCCCGCCCGATATGAGACAGCTATAGCCGCTTCAATGCTGAACCGACAGACTGCGTAGGCTTGTCAATTTGCTGAACCAACAGGTCATATCCCGTGTAGAACACCGTTGAAAATTATTGGCTAGAGGACGAATTCGCCAGTTATGAAAATGAATCAAAAAAACTGGGTCGCGCTATCATAATCATATAAATATATAATCGTCATATAAAATAATCATAATTAGCTATACCATCCCCCAGGATCTCTTCTCCCACTCTAGAATATAATCCTCAAAATCAGCCTAGACGGTTCTCAATTTATGTACAGTGTCTCTAACTTAAGCCAGGGAAAGGACTCTCAACATTGTATCTTAGATTAATGATTTTAATACAACATTTTGCTATCTGTTTCGTAGGACTTTTCTGATATTATTAAAATTGACAAAAAGGATGTCTTATCTTGCAATTTTCTGGGGGGAAACAACTAACGCCCCATCCTGAGGAAGTTTCGCAATACCTAAACAACGGACAGCGCCATCAACTCGAAACTTAGGGTACCTTTTTCTGCATAAATTTGACGTCTTCTCTGCAAAATTAAATACAGAAATCCCTATAAATTCAAGTTATATCAAATTTAAAATTCAAGTTATATCAAATTTAGTGGCGTCACTACGCAACATTTTGACGCAAAATCGGCTTCATTTTAACATGACGTACAAAACTATTAATCAAGCAAAATACAATACAAAAACGTTAAAAGATAGCAAATACCAAGTGCTAGAACAAGTCTATCTCAGATTTTCTCAGCAGCCGCCACCGCAGCAGCCGCCACCCGAACAGCCGCCACCGCAGCAGCCGCCTCCGCAGCCCGAACGGTCACCACGCAGCAGGGAGAGAGCCGGCAAGGAGAACTCAGAGCAGCAGCCGTCAGGGTCCGGCTCGAGGGGCTTCTACGGAGGCTCGAGCAGCAGCTCAGGTGGCTCCCGGTTCGCTGCCAGCCAGCGCGGCCTCCGCCTTCACCCCGGAAGTTGAAAGAAGGCAGCAAGGCGCAACAGCTGATTGGAGAGAAGGCACACACATCCCGAGACCTGCAGCTGATGCTGGCTATCCGCCTGGCCGACTCGGACAAACACGGTAAGGATCCCCTTTACATTGGGCTTCCCAACTACGGTAATTCGTGCTACCAGAACACCACGCTGCAGTCGCTGTTGGGTCTGCATCCGTTCTTGAATGACATGATGTCGCTGGTCTCTGGCCCGGAGAGCGACCAGTACTGCACGCTGCGCGCCATCGCCAAACTGATGGTGCTCCGACAGAAGGCCCTCAGCAAGTCCGTATTCAGCCACCTCAATGACCTGCGTGACGTGTTCGCCGACATCGACCTGGCGTTCCGCAGCTCGGAGATGCAGGACGCCAACGAGTTCCTGCTGCGCCTTCTGGACACGATGAGGACGAGATGACGCCCGCTGGCCCGACCGCAACCCGTCCGGACAACTTTCCGGAATTCAGCCACGAGAGCTTACCATCACCATGTTCACGAGACGGGCTGGAAACGTCAGGAGAACATCTGCTTGGGTTCGTCAGCGTGCCGCACGCCGTCAGGGCAGCGAGGCGGCCACCCGTGCAGGAACGCTCTGTGGCTCAGCATGCGACCCGTCCGGCGCCGAGTTGCTCGGGGCCAGCACTGCCGGCTCACAGACGAGAAGTCCTTCACCACCGAGATCCAGCAGCTGCCCGATGACCTGATTACTGCAGCTAAATCCGATATTGCTCCTGGGCGAGGATTCCAAAGAAGATCGCAGCGAACGTGGGCCATCCCAAAGTTTCTGTCGCCGAAAACGAGTACGTGGCCGATGACTGTCTCGGCACCGAGTGAAATGTACAAACCGTCTCTATTACACTCTGTCGGACTTACCGGGGAGCGGGACCGCGGCGCAGCCGGAGCGACCGTCCATCACCACCACCATCATCACCCATCCGCCCCACCCCGGCCACGCTCATCCACGCGCCACCTCCACCCTCCTTGCCGCCGCCGCCTCCTCGGGGCCGCCTCGCTCCTGGACGGGACCCTGCTCCCGTTGCGTCCGTCGCCTTCCACTTGCGGCCAGCGGACGAGGCAGTGAGCGCTGCCGGCCGCGACCACTGCCTCTACCGGCCCCGCCACCACCGCCCGGTCGCCGCCGAAAGCTGGTGTGCTGATGCCGACTCGGACAAAAAGCCGTCGCGATCCGCGAGGACGAGCACCGGAGCTGCAGGAGACCATCAGTGAGATCCCTGGAAGAAGGAGAGCCGGCAGACTCCGCCACGAAGTCAGGGCGCTCCTGTCCGAGTTCTGCGCGGAGGACAACCAGTCGCTGTGCTCGGTAGACTTGACCAACGACAACACATACCAACTGGTGGGTGTGGTCAGCCACTACGGCGGCGCCACCCACCCTGGCCACTACGTGTCGGACGTGTGTGCAGCGTCGGCAGGGACCACTGGCTCCACTACGATGACCATCGCGTCAGCTGTGTGGATAAGGCGGACGTACTGGGGGATAGCCGCCAGAGGAATGGCTACATCTTCTTCTACATGCACAAGGATCTGTGCAGCCAGGTGGTGAGCACCGAGGCTGCCTGCGGTGCGCCGCGACCGTTCCTCTGGGCGACATCGTCAGCAACCAGAGTGCAACGCCCGGCGCCCGCCCGCCCGCCGGCCAGCCGGCAGACGGCAGTTTGCAGTCGGCGCCGGTCACGTCCTGAAGTCAACACCGGCCGCGCTGGTCCTGTGTTGAGTCAGGAGGCGATCCCGGATCCCCGATCCGTACGGCGCCTGGCGCGTGACGAAGCGCGCCTGCCTGTATGTGCGTATCGTGCGTGTGTTAGATGTGAATCTTGTGTGTTGATAAGCCCTAATTGCTCAATACGCAACACTTGACGTTTAATAAAAAATATCAGATTTTGTTTCAATTATTTACAATTAAAAAAAGGTGTTTGGGATTAAATGAAATATGAGTCAAGATTTTTAGGTACTTTCGAAAAATCAGAATATATGAATGAGCAATACACATGGACAAAGCCCAAACCAAATTGCAAAGCAATGCCATGATTTTTGACTGACTGATGGCTCCATAAGTATGAGTACCTCATTATGTCATTTTTTAGCACCTACGTTTTTGGCTTTGATTGACCAGATACAGATAACTTCAATCTACCACTGTCTTCCAGAGACAAAACTTGTCTAGAGACATGCTTTTTTATTTGTATTTATCCATTTACAATTTTGACCTTATATGACCTGACTTGGACCATATGTATATGGGGTATGTCTGTTACAATAGTGTAACTTAAACACGTGAAAAATAAACTTAAGTGTAAAATAAACCTTTAAACATGTGTCACATGACCTCATGTTCATAGTGACCTTATTTGACCTGATCTTGACCATGACTTTTGCCTACAATTTAACTTTTGCTTAAAAGGGAGATGCATCATACCTTTGAGAGAACTTTGTGTGATAATAGTCTTAATCTTAGGCTTTCGATGGAAAATACGTCCCGCAAACTCAAATTTTTTAGTTTTGCCCTTTGACTTCATGACTATGACCTATCATGTGGTCTGAAGTTGACAATTTTGCGTATGATTTAGTTGCATCTCATTAAGAGCTTGCCTTGTGCGTCTCGCTGCGGTTATTAGTGGCGGACACGATAACAAGGAGGCGAAACCCACCCCCCCCCTATCAATGGTTTACGGCTGAGACCCCAGGCCAATGCCGGGTTTTATTACATAGCAATGTAAAAAAATTGTTACTGTGGTTAAACTTGCGTTCCCCGGCGCATATTTCAGCGAAATATGCATTTTTCATTTATGGGGGCGCAAAAATTTAATTGATCATTTTTTGTATTAGCAGATACCTAAATATGTCGATGAATTGCAAAATTATTAAAAGCTAAAGGGTGCTTCTCTACAATGTGTTATTTGAACTGGGGACAAGGAATCACTTGAAACCACTTTTGTCGCCCGTAAACCGAGGCGAATGTGCCTTGATTAATTACTTCCCGTTTAAAAGACGTAATTTTGTGTTGTATTTTGATTGCACTGAATGTATGTTATTAAGTTATACATATGCATGCGTATTGCATTAAAACGTCATGCAACATGCATGAACCTATGCAAATTTAATATTGATTTTAATTATTTACTGAATCATTCATTTCATTTTTGTAATTACTTGCAAATAACCTGCAAAGACTTGCATTTGAATGATTCAATGCAATTTTAACTTGCATTAGAATGCCTCCAGGTAACAAATGTGCGTGAGACGCACATGAGACTTCTCTCACTAATTGCTTTGCACTTAGTACTACACATATTTACTAACACACATATTTTCATGACCTTGAGCATTTATGACACTGGTGAACTGCGAACCACAACTACTCGGCCTCCCTCCTCCCGCTCCTCGTTACAACCATCTAACTCATTGAAGCATAACGGGCCTCTTTATCATTGTACATCACGTGTTTGACATGTATAAAGGCATCATTCCACACAATGCGCATTAATGTGTCCCTATTAAACGTAACAAGTAATAATACTTGGTGAGGCATCTACCTGTGTGTTGCTAAGGGCATGACCCAGTACCCGTGTGCCATACAGGTACTGTCTCTATATATAGTCTAAATACTGGCTCCTTCTTGTAGCCGGCAACATGCGATCTTTTTTCACGACGTCTGACAGATATGTTAATACTTCCATATACTCTGGTTGTACACTTACTATATCAGATAGTGAGCGAGCTTCCACAACTCCTCTCGAGAGGAACTCTGTGAATAAAGATTATCGTACTGAGTACTTAGGCTTTCAGTATCTTGCAGATATGGTTCAATGCACGCTCACGCAATAGCTCAGATAATCTCGCGATGACTCATGCAGAACCCTGTCCCATTATAACGGGCACGTCTGTCACTTATGGTGGCATATTCTGTCATTGCATGGGCACTTTACCTGTTTATCACCGAACGGTCATTTGTTTGTGTCCCTGCAGCGGGGTGAGAGGGTTTCATTCAATCGCCACCATCAATAGTGTAGAAAATGACGGCTATATACGATCCCAACATTGCATTTTTGCATTTTCTTGGTTATCCATGCACGAATCAGAGTCCCTGAGTAGGCCTATTATTTTTCATTTTAAACTTTTGCCTTTCATCCATTAAAGACCATGACATTAGAAGCTCAAAAACGCTTTTTGCATAACAATCGGTCGAATGACATGGCTACAATGACCTTCAAAAACATCCAATATTTTCGAATGTGTTGCCCCTTGGCCCTTCATTTTTGAACATAAAAGCAATTGTGGCTGCGTACAAAAGCAAAGACTCTCTCGAAATGGTTGTTCTTCCCATCGAAATCACAGCCTAGCGGTTTCTCGAGATTCTCTGGGGGGGGTGGCAGAATCTGCCCCCGCAGGTGAACGTAATTCTGGCCGCTCGTGAACTGCATCGGCACCACCCGATTCGTTTTACGGTTGCAGTGGTGTACCATATCTGTAAAAAACAAGCAATCATTTTTATGGTCGTTTATAAGCGATATGACTGGGAATCATGAACAGATTCAGTGACAGAACCTGCCCCATATTGGGTGACAGAACCTGCCCCACTCGAAACAGGTCACACTTTTTCGTTTTTTACTGAGAACTTGGGAGAATGGGGCAGAATAACGCTCAGCACAAATGTTCTAGACATTCGTGTCGGCCCACGACAGCATTCAAAGACACTATAAAATCATATGAATGGTCGCAAACCAAAGTTTTGTTCATTTATACAAAGTTTGGATTTCTGTTGAAAAATAAACTTTTCCTAATTAGACCAATCTGGTTGCAGTCATGTTGTTGTTTTGATGGTATCGGGCCACTGCAAGCACAAAGGAACATATGTTACGGAGCAACAATATACCTGCGGTGGATAGTTCAAGAGGAAACCCCGCTGACATAATGTGCCCCGTGACAGAACGCTGCCCCGTTTCTACATTTGCAACGTTTTCAGGCTAGTGAGTTATAGCAGACTGGTTATTGCTTGTCGAATAGTACGAAGAACTCCCGAATAGTCCCTATAGAGACTATTCGGGAGAAGGGACCAACTCAGCGCAGTGATAAGATACTTTCTTACACTATGTACCGTGGACCGGGGTTCAAATCTCTCGGTGGGCCTCTGCAATGTCCGCTCGGCTCCCCGTGTCCCAGGAACAGCGTGAGAGTTTCAGTTAGTTAGCGCCTTGGTCCCAAGATAATATGGCGCTAGGTCCACAAACAAACCAAACCAACTATTCGGGAGCCAATCTCCGAACCAAGTAACTATATTTCACCATGGGCCAACCAGGGTAACTAGACACCGGGTAGAATGGTAAGGAATGTAACGCCCAAATGAATTAGACAACATACATTTGTTTTGAAGAAAAAAAATTGTCTATGATAAATTAACAGTATTGTATTGTACCATTAACTTGCATTTCCATAGATTCCATAGATTGCATTTCCTTAATTGATTTAATTCACTTCCAGCAAATCAACTGAAGCATAGTCGAAATAGGATATATTTCAGTATCTTTGGTAGCATATGGCAGCGGTAATCAAAACAACTAAACGCCTCTACTTAGGCATTATAGATGAACGCTGCACTGTTGCACCTTCGCCTCCACCACCGCACTGCGTCACCGCCGTCACGCATTTGGCGCACTGCTACAGCAACTTGATAGGTCGGAAGCTCAAAAACCTGCTCCACCTGGCGGGCAGCGACGGGAAATTGTTTTACTCGATGCGGCTGGAATGCACTCACAGGTAGCGTGTGAAGTTGCGGTGTGGTGTTTTTGGACAACCGTCAGTACTAACGTGGTCACACGATAATCTCAGGTTATGCATTGTATTTCGCCACGACTCGACATTGCCAATTGCAGTGATCAGGTATCGAAGTAAAAAATGCCGAAAAGATACCATCCTGGGAAGACCAGCCTTCCTAATTTCTGAATTGACCATCTTGGCCAATAGCTTAACAATAGTGATTACACTAGCGCCCACCTTATGAACGGAGCGCTGGCGCCATCTACAAACACGCTCACTTCCACTCATTCCAAAAAAGTTTAGCTTGTGCCAACGGATGAATGGAATGAGGCTGGAATGCTCGGATGGCATTAAAATCTTCAATAATGTTCGAACTATATGTCTCATAACAGTTTTCTGGCAGGCAACACCTAATTTGCAAGTGAGAGAGCAAAGCATGAAAAATTTGGTAAACGCGAAAGCACAAATCCGAGATGAGCTGTCAGAAGAATTCAAAATAAAATGGTTTTCTTGATTGCATCGTGATCAGCATGAAATTTGGCACCTAAAACTATTGTGCGCTAAGGCGTTGCGTGCAAACGGTCTAAAAGGGCCCGCCCTAATGCATATGTGTCAGATACTTGCCGCCGACCTCACGGACCCACGTTTCCCTGTGCTCTTATGAGTGGTAGTATAGCGAAGGCATTGCTAACTGCACTCATTGTGTGGTTGATACGGTGTCGTTGAGCAAATACGTTTCTGACTCAGACCGAGCTTGCTAGTGAAAAAATGTTCGTTGGAAATAAGTGGTCTGATGTTGACATGATGTGGCTGTCCCAGTTTCAATGATTTAGATAGCACAACGGTCCGCAAACAATCTCCTTTTATGTACGGACTCAATCGTATCAGCCCTTATGATTGGCGGCACTAGAGACAGACGCCAGGGAGGGGCCGATGGCGGCGGTGTGAGGAGGGATTATCTTGACCGGCGCAAAATGGCCACGCCACGCCGACGTGATGGAGCTCTGCTATCTGCTCTGAAACGGAACTGACCGCACTGGTGGATCCATGGGGGGGGGGGCATCAGGGGCAAGTGACTCTCCGTAGGAATCTGGAGGAGCATTCAATACATGTACAGGGTGTAACGAAATTATCCGGACATCTATTTTTGCGCATTTTCCGCTCGTACTCGTCCCCGTGTGGAGGTAAGAGCGGGGAAATTCGATGAATCCGTACCTGCGCTTCCGGCCCACAATGCCAAGGCGACCTGACCTCTGGGCGGTGACCCGAGCCCTCAGTACGGGACGGTTCACTGTCGGAGTCACTTGTCAGTTTTCGTCCAGGGCAACAATGAGAAAAGAATACAGCCTTTCCTTACGCAGAAGATCAGAAGATCAGCCAGAAGATCGTCTGCCGGCAGCTGGTTATCAGCAGAAGCCAGCTGCATATCTGCTTGTGGAACAAGCTGCGCTGGCTTGGCAGACCAGCCCGGCCGCGGCCAACAAGACTGCTCTCCGCCCAGTAGCCAAGATAGTCATCATTATGGTGCGCAAAAACGTCATCAATCGACACAGAATCTGGCCCGACAAGCTCACCAGCAGGCTTACATGACCTCCCACATGATTGTCTACCGCCACCTGCGCAACAACCTGGGCATGCAGCCATTAAAACTGAAGCGGACGCCTTTGGATTCGAGCGGAAAACATGATGTCCGAATGATTTCGTTACACCCTGTAGATATGCCCCCGCGCGTTCCCTGCACTAAACGTGAAAAACAATGTTGTTAAGAGAAAACTGGGAAAGCTAACAATTGTACGGAAAGATAACAATTTATATCGTATAAATTGCCAATTTGCAGCAGTCAAAATTCAGCTATCGGCAGAAGGAGACTGGCAAATCTCGCGCCGCTTCGCGGCTTGACTTTAGTTTCACAATTAATTATACAAATTTGGAAAACGGGAAATATATTGTATTAATGTCTGGCAAAAGGTCTCCTTGACGTTTGTTTCTGTTTCCAGGGCCCACTCCCTTCGTAAAACATTAATTTTCAAGCGGTGTCCTAAAATGTGTCGATTTGGGTGCCTACTGCCTAATGACATCCAAATGACAATAATATTCCACTCTCACTCTCCATCTAGGAGTTAATTTTCCACTCTCAAATTATGAATGATGATAGGTATTGATTCTGATGTTCTGATTTTGACTACAAATACATGATTCCAACAGAGGCGGCGCCACCAGATTTTACCCGAGGATGGGCAAAGTTATTGCCTTTGGGCAAAGTCGAAGGTGGGCCTCCTGCCCAGGGGGCCTTCCTGGCGGTATGGGCCCCCTTCGGGTTGGGGTGCTATAGCGATACCGATGTTAGTTTGCCCAGGTGTTGGGCGTCAGTCACGTGACTTTGGACCAGAGATTTCGCTTGCATTGAAACTGTTGTTAAATGATAAATTGATAACAATAAATATTCTATCACCAAAAAAAGCCAAACTAGTTATGTTCATGAATTAATGCGTCTCTTTAGGAAAAAGTGGGCCAGATTAAAGTAATACCAAAATCATTGCATAAAAAAATGTTCAGATTAAACCATTGTTTTCCCATTGCGGCGAAAACGCGATGGACCCCAAACCAACTGGAAAGTGCTTTCGCCACCAAGCGCTCGTGCGCCGATCGCGTCATGTGACCGAGCTCAGACGCCCTCACCTTATTTATATTGCCTTGAGTTTGCCTCTATTAATGGTAACAAACTTATCACATGACATGATGGCGAGATCCAACTGTTCGTTTCCGGGTCTCCGAATCGAAGCACCAATCATCAGTTTGGCCCGACGACTTTCTTTTGATGCCTCTATCCCGCGTCTCTCCGCTCGCTGCAGAATGCTTCTGCGCAAGTGTGTCTACCGTTGCTTTTTTCTTGCGGGAAGTAGCTATTAGCTTAATGGTTGCATACGATGAAATTTACATCTGGAGCAGCTTTGGTTGATTTCTCACTTTCATTGTTTGTTGTTTATTTTTCGTTTAGATAACTAGTTATGAGAACGACCACCACAACACTATCGCAAGACGATGTTGTGTAAGACAGTGCACCTAAGTAAGAACTTTGAATGCATTGTTGTCCTTGTGCTAATCTGTATACTTGTTGTGGGAGAGCAGTCTGGTACCTACCGTCTACACCAGTACACCTTTTCTGAATGCGAATCGGCGTCTGTTCAGCTCAATTTGGCATATTTCATTTAAGCCGACAGCGAACATGACTGTTTGACATATATGCATCTCACATCGGCGTAGCACACTCTCGCGGCAAAGAGCATTACAAATCGACAGTGCACGGTGCACTGTCGATTTTTATAATGCCCTTTGCCGCGGGAGTGTGTTACGCCGATGTGAGATGCATATATATATACCAAACAGTATGTCTGCTGTCGTTTTAAATGAGAAATGCCGAATTGAGCTGAGCAGACGCCGATTCGCATTAAGAAAAGGTGTATGTGAAGGTATTACATTGCTAATTCCTGGAAGATCACAATTGCCAATAGGGCCAAATTGTTACTTTTCGTAATTTTGGTCGATTATTTTCATATAATCAACATCGTTGGATGTGGAACTTATCCGGACGTACAAAGTTATTTGATTTCAGGCATTACCGGTTATTAATTTTATGACATCCAGCTTTGAATGAAGTCCTACAACGAATTTTGGCCTTCTGGAGGTCATTGACCTGCCCGCAGGGGTGACCTGGTGACCTCAGGTCATTAAAAATGATATTGTTAGATTTCTCGCATTGTGTCTGACTCGGTCATTTAAGTGGTGTATCTCTAACGCAAATACAACTAGAGACATAGTTTATAGAACTCTAAAACAATATTTTTGTGATTTTTCAAAGATTTTGGGATTTTCATGTAATTTCAAGAATACGAGATTGCACCCATTTAAAAAATACTTTTTGAAAATGCCTTTTTGACCCAAGCTTAACTCTCACTTGGATTCGGTGGAAATCGACATGCCCTAAATTATACATGGGTAACGATCGCAGCGCCACCTGTACGGTTTTTGCGAGGCTGAAAGGGTTTATCTCATAGACAGAATCATGTTATATGTATATTGAAACTTGAAAGGTTCTTGATCATACTCAATTGGGCTCTGAGTAAAAAATACAGGGTTTGACCGGGAAAATGTCAAGATAGGTCACAAAAGAAAAGGTCACAAAAAGTTCGAGATAGCAAAAGTTGCATTGCAGCATTACAAATTCACTGGTTTATCGCTTTTAAGGTAAAGGTCATAAAATTACTAATTATGGGCCATCAAAGAAAGGCCTTTAGCGTGACCTCTCGATATTGCCGGAGGCTATAACTCGTTGACCGTTACTCGGCGAGGCAAAAATATGTGCACAGCCGTGTAACGACTACCCACCCTATAAACCCAACCTTATAATTATCTGAGAGATGAGGGTGTAAAATCGACTCTACGTCCGGTCGATATGTCCTGGAACGCCCCTGGAGACAGACCTAGGACTGCAGGCAAACTAGGCTTTCCGCGATTCCCTTTGCAAAGTATTGTTATTGGGGATCTAGGTTTAAGGGATATTGTTATTGGGGATCTAGATTCGGGGACTGCCCCTGTCCCCGAATGCAATTTTGGATGTCACTCTGAAATCTGGCAGCGACATCAATTGTTTATTGTGTATGCAAAATGCATCCATGAATACATTAATTGTTACAATGCAAAGGGTAACACATTAACATATGACGATAGTAGGTACATACCAAATCAAGGCCATCTATCATTGCCCATTGAAACGCATTTCATTTGCGCGCGGCGAACGAATACAGCACCTCCATTGACTCAGCCTGCGGAGGCGATTGTGACGGTCAGCGTATTGACTTGTAAAGCGATTACGTAAAGGCGGTCCCGTGCCAACCAGGCCCAGCACAGCCGTGACTGGCTGCAAAGCTACTGCCGTTCAGCAGTGCCTAGCTGAGGCGCTGACTGGCGGCGCCCAACTCGCCACTGCGGTGCTGGTCGGCTGCGCTCCCAAGACAACGACGCAAACTGCTCGACCCTGTCCCCAGTCCAGTCCAACGGCGCCGGAGATACTCATGTTATCCAATCCGTGTGGGCACGAACGAGCAACCAACAGCCGAGGCAACTCCAGTGGCCGCTTGTGCTTGGCCTCCAGACCCTGTTCCCAGCCCGATCTCACCAGTGGTCCTTGGCTCCAGACCCTGCCCAGTTCAGTGGTTATCAGTCACGCTTGTCCGTGGGGTCCGGCCGATCCGATATTAATCCGTGAGTACGCGGACCGCGAGCATGACGCGAGAAGAGGTAACCCAACGTTTTTAGATAACTCGCACAGTGCTGCACCTGCGGTGTCACCCATGCAATCCTGAAGCTGCAGCAGCGATGGGGCCTCTGCCGATCCTGATCCTGCTGCTGCCGTGGATACCCTCCTCCGTGTCCAGCGCAGGGCGGTCTGTGTACCGTAGAGAGCGCGGCCTGTTTGCCGGCTCTCCCATCGCCGCGGTTCCGGCGGCCTCCAGGACGGTCTGTGCCCAGCGATGCACGGTCACGGAGGCGGTGTGCTGCAGCGGCTTCACCTTTCCCGCCAAACGCCTCCTGCCAGCTGTTCTCCTACAGCGAGACCTGTGTGGACCCGACCGGACCTCTTCCTGCTGCTGCGGACGGCTCCGGGGGACCGGGCAGCTACCGCCTGCTGGCGTGTAACGGTACGAAAAGGTGGGCATGCGCTGAGCTCTGACGGCCAGGTCATTCTGACGCGTGCACGCTGAGTTACGTGGTTTTAGCCAACATGTGCGTATGTTCAAGTTGCACCACCCAGCCCATTTGCACTTTGCATCACAGCTGTCGCTGTATATAACGGACACTGTGATGATAATGCATTCTGAGATATTGTCAACAATGCATGTATACATTGTACTAGAGATGTATGTACGTGGGAACAAATAACTAGCGAGACCAGATGTCTGGGCGCAGGCCCCGGATCTGTTGAGATCATAGACCCAGTATACCAGAGTCGGATGCAAAATTGTGTTAGCCCGCGCCCCGCTGGGCCTCTGAGACAGCTTTTCCATGGTGGCGGAGTAAAAATGACCCACCACTAACTCGAAAACCTAAAGAGCTAGTAAGACGCGGAAAAGACGTTCAAAAGCTATCAATAGCAGTCGAAGTCACTTCCGTCATGTTCTCGCTCAGGTCAATATTTAAGTTACCAGAGGTCATCAAAGGTAAAGTTTTCCTAGTTAAGGGTTTTGCTCCAGAAACTTTCTTTTATCTCAAGGAACCATAACAGCTAAGGAGAAAAATAGAAAGCACTTGAAAACGCAAATCCGCCATGAATGTCCTCAATACACTGTATATCAGATCAATAGTTTTACGGCTCGAGAGGTCACAAAGGTTTCGATACCGTACACACGATTATCAGATTATTCTGATTCAGATCAGATTATTAAGTCCAAAATGGGGGGGGGGTGTTTCGACGACGCCCTTGAACTAAGCTCATATAGGACGGAAAAAATATGAAGCTTGTTCAAAATCATTTTGAACTATTCAGTAACTTTTTGGCTCAGGTTTATATTGAGGTTAGCAGAGATCATTAAGCATAGTTTTCAATGGGTGCCTAAACCCCAAGCCCAGTCCAGCCTAAACCCATGAACACCAAGCTCAGACCCAGACCAGACCCATTCAACTTCATAATATTAAGGCCCATGCCCGGTCCGGCCCATCCATATTAAGCAGATAATTATTTTCACAAAATTTGCAATCATCCTAATACATATTTACGTGCATGCTATTACGAGAAATGAATAACTACACGCACCTGTGTAGTGTGGTATTGCTGGTGGCTTTTTGACTCATACGAGAATACTTTTCGGTCAACATTAGCCGTTTTTCACGATGGATTATTTTGCACGAAATATTTTAAACATCTTAAGATTTGTTTTGAAATGCTTTAGTATGAAAAGTTTTAGTATAACTTTATCGCATTCCTTAACTACAAAACAAACTTTTGCAAGTGATTTTTTTGGTCTTGAAAATGTCTCTCATAATTTGTAATTGTTTGTTAAGGAAATACTAGTATGTTAAAAATTGCGGTTTGGTGGAGAATTAGCAAGATATTATGTAGAGGTTAGCTGTGATGTCAGATCTTTCAAGCGTATGCGGCTTTTCACTCTACTGACACTTTTTCAGAGGAACATCTCGAAACAATTTAAAATTCTCGAGGTACGCTGCTAATTGGTCGCTCAACAAAGCATCCCCCCTGACTCCATACTAATGGACTCGCCCTCCAGCGCAAATCGTTTCTAGCGGCATTAAATGCGCCATGCGAAGCGGACAGACCTGTGATCCCATGACGGGCTGCCAGATTGAGTACTAATATGGGCGATATATTTGCTTAACTGAAGACGGACTCTAGACGCATATGGTTTTTAAAAACGGACAATTTCGTATCATAATCTTGTTAATTAGCTCATGTTAATGTTTCCATAACTCTTGATAATGATAATACCGCCTAAATCAAGTAAAACTATTTTTCCTTGGAATATATCGCATACTAAAGCTGTCATATTCTAAAAACATTTCAAAACCATCTTAAGAATGGTTTTCAAACATTTCGCGCAAAATAACCATCGTGAAAACGCTATTGTCCATATACTTGGTCAGAACTTTGGATCGGACATGATTTGGCATTTTAAAATATTTCGCCACTGTTAGGTTCTTACCATGATGTATTGCTCTCCATATAATTGTCAATGTATTGGGTTTAAGTGTCCTATATCATTTATTAACATATTTGCCTGGTTAAACATCTGGTTGTCAAGTGAAAAATTTAACGGTCTGGCGACATGACTCAAAAAAGTTTTTTTTTTTTTTGTTTGCCAATACCCATGCCCACCCAGTCCCCGTGGAAGTCGAAAAATGCAAACCCAGCCCAGACAATCGGAAGAATTTAGTGGGCTCCCATGGGTGCACCCGATCCATTGAAAACACTGCATCAAAGGTCAGATATTCCAGTTTGAGGACGTCGCTTCAGAGACCCCCTAGTATCTCGGGAACTTTGATAGCTAGAAACAAAAGGAAAGCAATTGAAAGCTCTTCAAAAAGCCATTGCCATTTTGTCCTCAAATTCTAGTTCATTCTGATGGTTGAGGCTTCAGAGGTCACCATAGGTCAAAAAGGATAGTGTTTGTCAGATCTGTTTTTCGAAAATAATTATTTACCTAATAAAGATAAAACAATATTGTGGACGCCATCGTGTTTGTCTAGTAAGTGAAGGTGCTTCGAATCATATTCATTTTGACCAGGTTAGGTTAACTGAGAAATTTGACCTCAGGTGACCGCAGTGTGCGCAGGGGCACCATGTCTTATACTATCATGCCGTCTTACCTCAATGATAGTAAAATTGTAATGTACGCCGGCGACGTACAGTTCCTCCATCGGGGAGAGAACCAACATATCCTAGACCTTCAGAGCGGGGTGGAGCACACGGTAAACGTAGCACAGCGATGGTTCATGGCAACAGTTCAATTAATCCACAAAGAACAGATTTTAGTGCTATAAAGTCCAAGACGTCAGATGAACACAACAATTTCTATCCGATTTGGCGAGCCTCAATCCATCGCACGCTGCTGTTAAAATTCTCGGGGGTTATCCGGGTTCCGGACCCCAAAAGTTCCCCAAAAAAACTCCCACATTTGAGGCGCAAGTCTCATCGTTATACGCGGATGCTACGCGACAATGGGGGGACTAGCCAAAATTGTCTCGCTCACTTCCCGAAGACGGTAAAGAAATGATCAATTGAGGCTTTAGTTTTCCCCATCTATTATTGCATTACAAGTATGGGCCGGCTGTGGCATAACCCGCAAAAATAATCGCGATCAAAAGGTGATAAATCACTGGTGCGCAAATTGTCAGGGCACTAGAGGGAAGAAAAAACATTACACCGAGACGTTCCGGCCCACGTATACGATGTTGCGCGAACTGGAGTGGCCGAGAGTTTGATGACTTGGTGGCAGAGCGCGACTTGCCATCAATGCACTGGCTGCTGTATGATGACCGGGCGCCGGGCTAGCCTCAGCGAGTGTATATTGTACCGTGAAAACGTGGTCGGCTGGGAGACGCGTGCGCCCGACGCCGGTCAGCTACAGATACTCGCGGGTACGCACTGAGGCATGCCTCGAAAATTTTTCACTTCCCGTGCCGCTGATCCGGTGAACACGCGCCTACAGTAGTCAGGAACTAAGACTGTCGAAAAATGTCGTAAAACAGCAGACAGTGGCTACTCGGTCAGACCAGTGAAATCACAGGCAGTGAACTAGACCAGTGACGAGTAATGTTGCAGAAATGTCGTATTTTAATGAAGGAAGAACTTTTAGGATTTTATAATTGTATCGCCCGATCATATTTTACAAATGTCTGTAATGTCTGTGCCTGTAACTTGACGCTAAGCCGTAAAAGCCACGTTGAGTGGAGTGCTTTTAGAAATAAATGATATGAATGATGATGTTGTTATATGGCCTGTGGCACTATCGCGCCGTTGTTCAGGGGCACCACCATGCCGTGTACCAGGAGCACCATCGTGTCGCTAACTACAGTACACGACCGGCGCCGGCGTACCAGGGCCAAAACGGTGCCGGTGTACCAAGGGGGCAGGGGCAACCATCGGCCGTATGCGGCACTGTGGGGCGAGGGGAGGCACCGGACACCGTGCCTCATTGAATCCAGAAGGATGGGGTTGGCCGTAGTGTCCTGGTGTCCCCATTACATTGCTGAAAACCCACGTATTTTAAACCAAAATGGGTGCAAAATTAAGAAAGAAAAACACGTGAATCCACGTGCACGTGCGACGCACGACGCACGTGCGTCCTGATAATTCCTCGGTGTCACGATGTTTGTTGGCTATCGTTTTTGTTCCCGAGAAAAAACCCATAAGGATCCCATTAGGACTTTTATAATGTGTTTGCATGACTGGAAATCCATGAAATCCATTTTAAATTAGTAAGAAACTGCAGCCAAACTGTTATAATTGTGTGATAAAGAAGTAAAAAATATCGCATTGCTGTGCCACTTCGCCGAAATTCCTTCTATCTTTGCGGTGGAAGAGTCTCATTGAGTAGCTGTACTGCTGCCCCTATAGGCTGATACGTATACATTTTAGAATCTGTCTAGTTGTAGTGCCTAGTTAGAAGTTATCCAGACAAAACAAAAAAAATACAAAAAAAACGGCGCTACACGGCGCAAATCAATCAATGTTCTTTTACACTACACACTGATGGCCGCGGAGGGGGGTGGAAATGGAGGCCATGACCCTACCTTTGGCCTTAAATGGGGGGCAACATGTCTTTTGACTTTACCTTTTGCTCCAGACATATCTCACCGTTTTGACCCAGGATCTTGGTTCCAATAGCAAAAATTGGTTCTCCATTCTGCTCAAAACCTCAAATTTTGGCGCCGCTTCGCGATGCAATTTAGTAATACGGGTCTGGGTGTCTATTTTGAGTTAATTACATTTGTAGTTGAGTTTAAGGGCAGCGTTTGTGGCAAATTCACTCAACCCCTCCCTTCGCAATATCCTGATTATTGTTTAGTTCAAGAACATTTTTGAAGTCCGCGCGAGACACAAAACAATATAATAGGTACATTGTTATCGCAGGCATAATATTTACTGCTCGTTAAAAACGGCTACGCCCTGGTCACGAGCCTTGACTACCCCAATGGTCAATTATTCATCAGCCGTCTGGGGCCGCCCTAAGGGGCGTCATTTTCTGCAAATGATTAGTAGGGCCCCAATCATTCTTACCATGCAACGCCATAGACGTATGCTAAAATATAAATGTATTGGTAGGGCCCTGACCTTACCAGGCCTACTAGAAAACAACACCAATAGCGGCCCTTGGCCACAAGCAGAACTTTATTAAATCGCCCGGGGGCCCTAATGTTGATTTTATAGATTTCGACTCAGTTCTTACCATGCAACGCCATAGGCCTAATGTTAAAATTTGAAATCACTGGGAGGAGGGGGCTCGGGCCCTCCCCAAGAGATATAAAGTTCCACCCATGCCCTTGCCTGTACAAATTATATAGTTTAGCACCATAGGCGGCACTTTAAATGATAGAAAGGGTACGACTGATATTGCAAATAGGTACCTAGAAATACCAACGTTTTGACAAATTGTCAACAAAGTATAAAAATGCTTACATAGGTGCACCCTCAAAGTGTAGAGGACAAAATCCGCTGAGTTTTCAGATCTGAGTATAGGTAGGGGCACCACTTGCTTTTCTAAATCCGCCCTGACTTGAAGTTCATTATTTCACACCATGTCGGTAATTGATGCCCAAACATCTGGATCAAAAACAGCGGCGCTGCACGCCGCGTTTCTTCTTGCTATCCTTGAAAAAACTTTAAGGAAAGGGGCTCTAAACGTACCCCCCCCGCACGGTGCGGATTAAGGTCTTTTGAAAGCCCATGTAAGTATACTGTTCAATGTTGCATAAGGGAAGAAGCCCTTTGACAAGGCAAACACAATAGCGTCAGTCGCACGTCCCTATCTTAATTGTATCAAGAGTAATAATTGGCAATAAAGTGCTGCTAACCTCAGATGAGCTCAGCAGTCCTCGCAGAGATCACTGAGCAACAACTGCACCTGGGTCACCATTCATCAATAATGAGCTAAAATAACATGATCCTGAAATAATTGGCCGGATCTAATCCGTATTCTAATTAGGAAGCATTGCCATACTTTCCAATTCATATATAACGAGGAGGCAGGCGCGCAACCAGGATTTTCGTAAGGGGGGGCACGACCTCAAGGGGGCCCCGTCGGGCCACGAGGGGCCGCCACCATTGCAAACCCAATAATGACCCCTGCACATATCAGGGGCGAATCCAGGGGGCATACCCTCAGTTTCCGAAACCATAATTTGCTCCCCCCCAAGAAAAAATACAAAAACACAAAAAGTTCGACTTATTTACACTGTACAGCTTCCTCATTGCTATGGGCACACACTAAGGTCCGACTTCTTTCTCGCAGACGTTTATGTTTTGGACGGCGATTAAGAACGACCGTATATGCATTCAAACCGCATTCGGAGAGCTCAAATTTGATATTTGAGCATTGCCTCACCCTGTGTATTTGCTGCTTTTAAGCAAAAATCCGTTTTTAGCGTTTTGAAGTGAAAACAACTGGTTTTTGCTTAAAAACAGACCATGGACAAGGTAAACCAATGCGTCAATATATAAATTTGGAAGCTCTCAGTAATGAGTTTAAATGCACGAATGTCGTTTCTTAATTCGCCGTAAAACATACGGCTAGAGGAGAAAACAAGCCGGGACCTTAGTGTGACATAGTTCAACTGCAGGCCACTGTACCTTACCTTACGTTACAAACGTGGCCGACCGAACACGCTCCCTGGCCCCCCCCCCCCCACACCACACACACGGTCAACAACTTTATCTCTGGTGGCTGAATGGCCTGTAGTTTGACCCCAACGCTCCACAACTTTTTTTAATATACGCATTATGAGGTCACAAGGATAATCTGGGTCACCATTTGTTTAAACGGCTGTAAAATTGCGTTCCGTACCCAAATAGAATGGACTTGTCAGCCGTTCCCACCGGTGGGATCCAGCCGTCGTTTTTTTTTGGGGGGGACCAATTTTTTTCTGGCCAAAAGTCCCTCTTTTTTCTCCTCGGGTTTGGGACGCTCACCTTATTTTGGTATTCTAGCTTAAAAATATACTTTTTCGGAGGAAAAAAAATAGAAAAAACGCGCATACTCCGTAACATATATGCTACGGAAACACACATAAAAGTAGTAATCAACGTTTATCTCAAACTAACTCGCAGGTCGTCGCCGATAAATTTTAAGTGGGAGGTTCGGCTGAAATGAGAAAATACGTCTTTGCAGCATTTAAAATAAGCATTTATATGTTTATAGTAGGTACTTAAGTATTTAGCGCGCCGAGCGGCGCGAAAATGTTCGGTTTGCCTGGATTAAAACCCAAAATATACGGTGGTGGGGCCAGTCATGACAGGTAATAGCATGGCCCATACCAACTTTAGGATCGAATTTAGCAAACTCCATATTAACTTTGAACCAGTTATGTCAGCAATTTATGAATCAGCTATTACACTTCGAAATATTTTAGCACAAGACCTGGAACTTTAATCAATTTGCGCCCGTGGAGCGACGCGATAATTTTACTCTTATGCCCTAGGAATGATTCTCGTCAAGTGTGTTCACATTGTGTATGTGCGGACCTAAAAAATTTATTTTGCGTTAAAATAGTGCGATAAGAAATGTTTAAAGCGGACTGTTTGCCATTGATATAGAGAGAAGAACATAGAGCTAAATGCGCTGAGAGAAACGTACGATTTTTAACCTTGCATTACATATTATTTTGTAATCTGCACCGAGGATTACGTGCCAATTTGTTTGTTTTATCCTAAACCAGAGACCACTTCTTACATGTTATATGATTAATGACATGTTTATTTGTTTCCTCAAAACTTGTATACCTGGAACAGATGCAAGCATTTTTATACATTGATACACGATCGCTTTTCTTGTGAGCTTGATCCGTTGGGGGGGGGGGAACAACAGGCCATTTTATGTCTTTGGGGGGGGGCCTTGGTTCCTAAATGCCCCTCCCCTGGCATCCAACAGTGCTAGTAACATTGTAAATGGTTTTGAATAGCGCAAGAAGCTAGATCGACTGTACGCGCATATAATGGTTCGGTCGCCCCTACGGGACCGTAGGGCGAGGGTTGAAATTATTTTTCGCAATAAAGTCCATCGTGAAAAACGGCTTCTACTAAAACATTTTAAAACATCGTTAAAATGTTTTAAAACATTTGCGCAAAATAATCCATCGTGAGAACGGCTGAATGTACAACTTTGATTCATTGTACTGTTATTCATTTTAATACAAAAAACAGTGCCAAACGGGGCCACCTCAGAGGGGCCCCACCAGGCTACCTCTGAGCAGGAACGTAGCCAGGGAGTGGCCGCCCCCCACCCCTGGAGGCCAGGGAGCGCTTTTCGGTGAGCGCAGCTCGCCAAAAAGGGCAGACGAGACTGCGAAGCGCGGTATCATGGACATTCTATCAAAATTCTGGAAACCACGCTATGCATGTTTTTTGGAGAAATTAGAGCACTTCAGAGGCCCTTTAGGGCCACCGCCCAACAGGACTCTCTCTGAAAGAACAGAAGGCCCCATGGACGTTCAAAAGGCCTCTGTTGAGGTCAGAGGGGCCTCTGGCTATACCAAAAGGGACCCTGGTGATTCAGAAGGATCATGAACATGCCGAATGGCCCTGTAACCAGCACAGAGGGACCCCTGTGCAGGTCGGAGGGGCTCCTGGAAAGATCGGAGGGGCCCCTGAACAGGTTGGATGGGCCTCTAGGAACGTCGGTAGGGTGACAAAGCAGCCAGAGCAGTTCCTTACCAGGTCTTAAGGGCCCCTGGACAGACCTGAGGGCCCCTGGGAAATTCAAAAGGGTCTTATGTAGGTCAGAGGGGCCCTTGACCAGACTAGAAGGGTCTCTGGGCGGGTCAAAAGGGCCCCTGAACATGCCTAATTGGTCTTAGTCAGCACAGAGAGGCCCAGTGCCCAATGGGGCCCTTTCATCGCTCGGAAGGGGCCCTTTAAACGCTCGGCCAGGGGGTCATTTTTAGGCACCGCCGCCCCGGGCGAAATCCTGTCTATACGTGCGTGCCTCAGAGGAGCCCCACGAGGCCGCCTCAGAGGGTTCCCACGAGACCGCTTCAGAGGGCTCCTCGGGGCCGCCTCAGAGGGCCCTTCGGGGCCGCCTCAGAGGGCCCCCACGGGGCAGCCTTAAAGGGGGTCCCACGGGGCCGCCTCAGAGGGGCCCCGCATTTCGTAAGGGGGCACGGGCCGTTGCCCCCCTGGTTGCGCCTTTGCTTAAGACCTTATATAAACGTCTGTGAGTTTAAAAACGTTGGGTCAAACCCTGTGGCTTTGGTACGACCACAAACATTGTTGGAGGTAAGGTCACTTGACGTGACCATGTCACCTGACCTGATATTACCCAAGGTCAAACCTTTCACACAATTTGGTTCAGCGGTGCCGATATATAAGAACGATTTGGGGTGGGGACGAACAGGGACGGATCCAAGAGGAGCCCATCAGCGTCATGGCTTTACACATTTTAACCCTATTCCTGGAGGGATGAAAAGTATACGAATCTGTCGGGGGGGGGGGCTTATTCGGCCCCCTGCAGATCTCCGCTGCCATAAGAGCTAGAAACATGAAACTTGGTTTGATTACTAAGGTCCGACAATGACTCTTTTTTATCAAATTTTGGTGACCTTGGGTCATTCATCTTCAAGGTCAAACTGACGTCATCAAAAGTTATTTTTGTCAAGAATGCATGATTTTTCAGGAATTTGCCATTATCTCGGAAACTATGGCAGCTAGGTGAATAGAAAAAATGTGTAAGCAGTTAATTGTATTTCACTTAAGGTTATCAGAAATTGACCTGGTATGGTTTGGACTGTAGAGGTCAACAAATGTTAAATACCTGATATATATAGAGATATATAATTATTTTATTTAAATTTTAAATGTTTGTTCGTTAACAACTTTTTATCTAAAGTATATCAGCATTATTTTTGGATACATACGATGATCTAGATATGTATATAGCAGCTATCGAATCATATCAACTTTGTAAATTGAAAATTAACCCGGGTCAGGTCAAGGTGACGTAAGTCGGTCAAAATGCATATCAAAAGACCGTATTGACGAGACAAACATTTTGAGTCCTTTTTGAGTTCTATGAGTTCTTGTCAGCGAAGTTTTATTGATATAACAGGGTTCGTGGACTTGATGACCTTTCAAAAGGTCCCTGACTAAAATTCAATCCTTTCATCAAGAAGGCCTAAGATGACATGATACTACATAATTGGATTGATCATGTATTAAACTCTCGTTTTCATTTTTCACCATATACTGTATATTGAGAAGGTTAGCATTTGACCCTGAATCTACGGTCATCAATATTTAAAATATCACCCTGAAACTTTCAACACATATTATTTGAATCGTATACATTCATTTTAAATCAGGACTACTTCTTTTGAAACTTCTTGAAAATAAAAACTTGCATCATTTTGGTGAAAAAATAAGTTTTTCAAACAAATTTGATTTCAAAGTTCAAATTTTTTGAATTCGAGATAGCATCTGAAGAATAATCAATTATCTACGATTGACTGGTATTTATGCTACATCTCTCTGCCACACACAGCTCTGCATGAGGTGCTTTACATGGAAAAGATTTTAGTGTCAAACGGCGAACACGCCCCCTGAAAACTGTCCTGGACGCCTCCTAATACTCAATTTGGAAAAAAGTAAATCTAGACTCGAGACAATGCAACTAGCTCCCTAGGTAAATCCAGCAAGTTTGAAGAATCTGAGTTGAGTTATGAATGACCCGTACGCGAAAAACCTCAAGGGGGGGGGGCCGATTCGGCCCCTCCCCCCGACAGTAATAGGGTTAAGGAAATTCTAGGCAGCTTGTACAAAGCAGAGGATATTTTAGGTGGTAATAGGTAGTATACGGTTCGTAGAACTAAACAAATTATCAGAAGCTTGGTTTTGCCATGAATCACTGCAAATGAAACCTGTATGTTTCAGGTATCTAATCTGAGGCAAGAGACAAGGGCGGGTCCAGACAGGCAAAAAAAGTTGGTTTGGGGAGGAAATCCCAAAAAGTCTCACACGTGAATATCATTTTTACCGCATTTCGCCTCTTTTTACATTAAGAAGTGATTTAAAACAAATATTTAATTGTAAAAACTGCTTTGATTTTCTTTTGAAATAGGAGACGCGTCGATTCGTTTGCCGATTTGAGGCGGTGTGGGAGGCCGTTTTGCTTCCTCTTGGATCCACCAGCGCACAGTGGGGCCTTTCGCCCCGTAGCCTACCGAATTGAAAATTTGAAGGTTGAGATTTTCCTTTCAAACTGCAGTGCCCAGAACCAAAAATATCTGATTTTTTCGAATCTGGCATTGGTTTACTCTGTTAACCTTGTTAAGCATACGTAAAGTGTGATCGAACCTGAAGTTCTGTGATTTATCCTTAAACTGAATTGCGCGTGTTTTGCCAAAATTTCGAAAAAATCGGCTCAGCAGAGGGGGTGTCCAATTTTCGAACATTAGTAAGCATTAGAGAGGCGAGGGTACCATTGGGGGAACTCAACATGAGGACAAGGCTCCCCAAAGGTATATAAATGGACACATATGATTTGGTTACTTGAGATTCGAACAGCTGTGGCTAATTTGGCGCCTCCGCACGTGCCGCTGCTGGTCCGCAATTTATTAATTAATCGGTAATATTTACCATTTGCAGCATTTGCAGAACAGGCCTGATGCGAGCGTCACACTGACAATAAACATCGCGAAGCATGAGTTATTTTTTTTTCTTCTTTTGAATGTCCATGTTCCGATGTTTGGTAATTGCCCATGATTATATGGGCATTATCATTGGCCATTCCATTAATTGATCATTGGAAGCTGAAGCGATTAGTAGTAGTAGTACTTTATTAAAGGCCATCCACATCAACTGTGGCTATTACAGCCCTCTCGTCAATAAAATGGGGGACAATGGCATGCAGGTAAGAATTAAAATCACACTCGTACAAAGCGCAAACACACACAGGTTATGACACTACTATAAGAAGCGATACAAAAGGCATGATGCTAGAATGCACATAAAACACTAAAAAACCGCGAGTAAGACGCCTCCGGATCACCGCAGGTAGGCTTTCAGCTGTGTTCTGAAGTGCGCCCCTTCAAACACGAAATGTCAGCCGGCAACTACTGTTCAACCGCGCGGGACCCTTTACACAAATCGGCGCGCCCGGCCTCTGCTGCGGGATAGCAGTAACTAATAGGAGGATGATTCCTGTCGGGTGAACGGACATGAGATGGATCTGTCTCCCGTTGGCACATATCTGGCGGGCGATGCACCTCTGGTTCTCTCGCACTGATGGATTTTTGTGAGGAAGGCTAAGGACTTGATAGTGAAAGTTGGGGGGATTCGAGCAGGGCCGAGTGCATCTCGCACATCCGAAACGGATCAACTTTCGCTTGCCGAGATGACCCGGGCAGCAAAAATCTCATTATCTTTATTGGATAATGGGCAAATTTTAGGCAGCTGCCGTTTCCCATATACTGCAGGCAGTATCGGATGGGCGAGATGACCAGGGCGGTAACGATGTCAGGAGATCTCCCGGCGAGGAAGATAAGGACGGAAAGTGGGAAAGGGCAAATTAGGATACCCACGCACCTACGCGAGAGGGCCAACATTGCGTCCCAGGACAGATGCTGGTCAAAATAAGACCGAAGATTTTCACTTCGTTGCTAGGGACGTCAGACATGTTATCACCGGTAAGATACATTGATAGTTGGCGTGATGCAGCAAATCTTGACTTGGAACCGAAAATGATAAAAGCTCACAATGGTTGGAAACTGATTTACTTTAAGTCGTTGCAAGCTGGAAATATCGCCGAGGACACCGACAGAGGAGTGCTCCAGACGGATACAAGGTTCGGTATCGCAGATTTGGGGCCTGAACATGACCTGATGTCCTCGGCATACTTGCACGACTTGTGCGTCGCCGGCGTAGAGACTCAGGTCTCACTTGGCGAACGCGCCAGGAAGAGGACGACCCAGGCTAGAGCCCTGGAAACACCCTGTATTGCCAGACCTCGGACAAGACGGTACTAAAACGACCACTCAGAGCCCAGTGATGGCTAACACTCTGAGTGTGACCGCTAAGATAATTTTTGAAACCAGGCTGTGTCGACTCCTACGCAGCTGAAGTTCTGTGTCTAACAATTTCATCAGGATTGATGGACATCAAAACCATTACTTTAGGTCAAATCAGGCACAATAAGAGATATGACCTTGATCATGGCCGAAAGTATGCTGTCCGGACGAAAGGAGAGAGCCGTCTCGGGAGATGCCGGGCCGGAAAGCCGTGTTGGTGGGGATAAGAAGTTGTTGGAGTTGAGGTAATAGTATAGCTGGACGCTGGGACCGCCCCGCTTCTACTATTTTGGCAATGACTGGAAGTAGTGATTATGGGGGCGGGTTCGGGTAGTTTGAAGGATTTGTAGGATCTCCGGATTTATAATAGGAGAGACGAGGGAGTGTATTCCAGGCGAGCGGGGATATCGGCTAGAAACTGATATCAATAATAACATGTAGATAACAATTATCGGAAGTATGGATTCAATACTATTGCAACACTAAGTTTTGAAAAGCGAGACCATGGGCGCTTTTCAGTGTACCCACCACTGGGTACCCACAGTGTACCCAGTGTACCCACCACTGGGTACACTGGGTACACTGTACCCAGTACAATTCAAAGTCCCGAAATTGACTGTAAAATTGTATGTAAAGAGAAATTGTATGTAAAGAGTATTTGTCTTTTAAAATAAGCAGCCATGAGCCATGGCCCATGGTGGATATTTGAGGCGACAGTATGTAGTTTTCCTTACGTTTCCGCTACGAAAACAGAGCAAGAAGGACGCAGGATCCGTGGGGGCAGCTGCCCCAGCTGCCCTCAACTTTTTTAGCCGGGGCGCCGCCTCCCAATTTTGAGGCGAATATTGTGCAATGCCTTGTCATCTGCATTCCACAGCATGCCACTGAGCTTTAAAATAAGCGTTTACAGGTGAAAAATATTTTTATAGAAAACATATCTGAATAAGTAGTTTCAGTCATCTTTTCAGTCCTTTCAGTCATTTAAAATACTCAAATTTGATTTGTTGATATTGCAGTGAATCTGGTGGTGGTGGCGCCGTCGTCGTGGTCGCCCGTTCGCGTTCACGCTAAAAGCCTGTCCAAGAACCAATTTGACAGCTTAGTTGATTGACGTTGACCAAAAATCAGTGGCTGTAAGCGCTTCGTGATCGCGATCAAAACTGGGATCGTTGATTGCTATTGTTTTTGCAATTGCTATGAATTTATAGGAAGCTAAAGGCCCTCGACCCAGCGGAGCACCTCGTCATTTGTTTTCCTGAGGACGCAGGGAAGCGGTGGTGCACGTTCTACGTGGATATGCCGGCAGACTCACTGAGCCAGCAAACCAACGTAAGCAAGCTCCGCTTGATTCGTTGCAGCTCAGGAAAAAAAAATGGCGAAGTGAATAGTGATTCACCGAATCGGAGGTTTAGCTCATATACAAGTACCTATAGTGAATAAATGCTAATTACAATCATTGGTCGTTGTAATACATGCTTATCGTATACAAGTACCTATAGCGAATAAATGCTAATTACGATCATTGGTCGTTGTAATACATGCTTATCGGTTCGTTTATTGTCTAGAGCGCGAAAAATGACCGTATTAGAACAATGCTAATTTCAAAGAGTTCGAAGAATAAGGCAGAAACGGAATTGCATGTGTTATGCATAGTAATACTGTTGAAAGTGGTCGATTTTTGTATTTAAAAGGTCATAAGTCAGTCAGCTTTACTAATATCAACTTAAAATGTGGTACACATACCTATACATCGAGCAAGTTTGTATCATACATATTCCAATTTTGAACCATCTGAAAATTTCTGAAAATACGATTTTTTATCATAAAATAATGGGAAGAAAAACGTGAGACTTCAGTTTAATAGCCGAGTCTATTGCCAGTCAAATCAAGTCTCAATAAAGCAGTAGTGAACGCATCAGCAGAGGTCAAAATGCTTTATTTTACTGAAAAAAGTTTTTGTTTATAACTTTTTTAGTATAAAATGTAGGGAAGCGATATCGCCACCATCGTGTTTCTCATATCACGGCGCATCGAATCATATATCGTATGATCTAGCTAGAATAAACTAAAAAAAAAACTTTCCTGACCTGAGGTCATGTCAAGGTCAAGTCAAATTTTATGTCAATCAATGGAGGTTGACAAAAGAAACAGAATGGTGGAAACCACAGCACTCGTCCTCACGTAGAAGATGAGTTATTGTACAAAAACCATATGACCTGGGGGCACATTGGATTTTACCTTAAAGAGGTCACGGTAGAAAAATACAACAGTCAACATGCATTCTTCTGCTTAGCTTCAAAATAGTGATTAGGATGAAAACCGACCACATTTAGCCAGGTTTTGTTCGATTGGTGCATATTTCAATTTTCTCCCTTAGACTTATAAAGAGAGGTCACAAAATTGACTTGACCTCAGGTCACCTATATAAAAAAAAATCCGAGATATACGAACTGTAGATACCCGAGGCCTTATTACACACTGTGAGTTTCAAACTGTTTGGCTCACCACTATGGCTTCGGCAAGATCTCAAAAACGTGACTTTAGGTCAGGTCATTAAATATGACCTGACAACGTGACCTTGAAAGTTAAAAGGATTTTTTTTAAGAAAGTGTGGGTAATTGAGGCCCAAACAGCTATGCAAAATTTGGCGGCGCTACGCGCCGTCGTTTTTACGCTATTCCTGAAAAAATCTGTGGGGGCGGATATCCGCCTCCCCGTCGGTGCGCGGGTTAAAGCATTTAAAATAATAAGTACAAAGTAGCTTGTTTTCGTTAATTTCTTGATGTAAGAATACACATTCACATGAGTTTTGGCCTTCTGTAGGAGAAAGCCTAAAATTAAAGCTCTTGGCCAGACCTCTGACCAACCAAAGGTGACCTGCGTGCCACTGAAGCCGTGGCCCCCATATGGGCGCCAACTATAAACAACATTAGCTTGATGTAGGCTGTTCCATCGGCATTAGGGAGACGCGACAGCCCATTAGTTTCCAATGATGCAGAGTGGTTACGCCCCTGGCAAGACCACTCTACATCATAGTTTTCAACGGGTGCCTAAGCCCCAAGCCCAGCCCAGCCAAAACCCATGAACACAAAGTCCAGACCCAGACCAGACCCATTCAAATTCGTAATATTGAGACCCATGCCCGATCCGGCACATTTATTTTCATAAAATCCGCAACCATTATCCTAACATATTTACTTGCATGCTATTAAAGATAAATAATATCACGCACCTGTGTAAAAATGTGGCTTTTGACCCATCGAACACTTTTCGGTCAACATTGTCATACTGGATCAGACTTTGGATCGGACATAATTG
Source organism: Semibalanus balanoides (assembly GCA_014673585.1). Classification (NCBI taxonomy): domain Eukaryota; kingdom Metazoa; phylum Arthropoda; class Thecostraca; order Balanomorpha; family Balanidae; genus Semibalanus; species Semibalanus balanoides. The sequence goes on along the minus strand of VOPJ01001887.1, from coordinate 242 downwards.
GGGATTTTTACATCTTTCACCACTGCTAGGTAGTTACCATGATTTATTGTTATCATATAATTGTCAAAATGTATTGTTTAAGTATCCCATATCATTTATTAACATATTTACCTGGTTAAACATCTGGTTGTCAAGTAAAAAACAACTAGCGACATGACTAACAAATTGTCTTACCCATGCCTACCCAGCAGAGACTATCATGGGTGCCCAAACCCCGAGCCCAACCCAGCCGAAACCCATGA